>CANXYC010117416.1:0-51862 GCA_948193065.1 Aleurites moluccanus | reverse complement strand
TATATATATATATATATATATATATATATGATTGTTCTACAGCTATATGAGTTATATTTATGTTATTTATGTTGTTATATGGAGACACACCCATATGGTATTATAACAGAGCTGCCTCGATGGTGTGGCGGGTAAATCCATCGACCGTGTGCACACTAGTTTTTACTTTGGCCTCAGCTAGAGGGGGAGGACGTACTCTAGAGTCGATCACTCTTACGTAAGGGTGGATAAAGCACAAATGGTGCTGAAGATTATAGTATAAAATATAATTGTGCTACATCAGTACAATTGTTCTTTTCATTTGACCCACACCTATTATATCATATGTGTGTTGACTCGATCATTGGATATTTGATATTTCTTCACTTGTTATCATATATGAATACTTATATGAATAATATATGGATATGTATCTAGATACTTATATGGATATGTATCTGGATGTTTACATGGATATTTATATGAATATGGATACTTATATAGATACTTGTATTACTATTTATTTGCTATATTATTTGATTATACAGGCCATACCTAAGCAACCATGGTATTATGAACATTTACTACATTTTTATACATATGGATTCACTGAGTATTTTTATACTCACCCCTTCAGTGGTTATCATTTTCATGTCTGCAATGAGGCACGTATTCCATAGGCACTTCTTATCCTCGCCGTGAAATTTTGATACTTAAAGCATTTAATATTCCAGTTCCAAAAGTATATGTAAATATTTGTATAGTATAGAGATTCCATGGTACTATAAACTAAGAAGTGGCATGTATATATGTGTGTTTGCATCTTTATAGATTTGCAAATAAGTTATACTATGGATATTTATATATATGTTATGCTATGAAAGGAAATGATTTGACATACAAATATATATATTGAGTTGATATTAGAGATCCAGAGGAATCATTGATTTGAGCATAGATGTTGAAGTATATAGTGGAAGTGTTATTTGCATGTTTTTCAGCTGGGCATAATCTTTATATAAAAGAGATGTTGCCCAAATTTTCATAGAATTGTCAAGCTATATTGAGCTTGTTATTGAATTGTTTGCCATGCCATATAAATAAAAGGGGTTCTTCGTGGTACTGGTAGCTTAGGCAATACCCATACCCTAGGATCGTCGCGACTCCCAGGTTGGGTTGTGACAATTGTCTGGCAAGAGTGCCGTCTAAATGAGCATGTTTTCCTTTTGGTGCCAATATTTCATTTTCCTTTTGATTCATTTAACTTAAATAATAATAATAATAATAATAATAATAATAATAATAATAATAAATAAATAAATAAATAAAAAGCTCGCTAGGTTGAAAACCCAAAAAGGCATGTTAGGAAAAAATTAGAGCAGCACGTCAAGTCAAAAACCTGAAAGGGCGGTTTGGTCAAAATTTAGAGCAAAAAGAAAAAAAAAGATCATCGAGTTGAAGATCTGAAAGAGAGGCTCGATCGAAAATTAATTCAAATTATATTTCAAATTCAAATGGAATTATATTAAAAAATTCAAATCCATTTGGCTTTGTCAGAATGAAAGGAAGAAAATTTATCTTGCTCAAATGTTAAGAATTCAAATACAACAGTTTCATTTGTACTATCTCGTTCAAAGTAGTATATAATCAAGTCTAACAATTAAGAGTTCATCCCTTTTCATGTCAAATTTTAAAGAGAGTGTTTAACACTACTGTTAGAATCAATTTTTGATACACCTTGAGCCCGAGCCGATGCCTAATGATGCAACATCAAGAGCCGAGATTGCAAGAAGAAAGTTGCTTGTCGAAAAATTGCTTTTATTTTTGGATCGAGGAAATTGCTATGATTCTTTTAGCAATTAATGATCTAGGTTAACATTTTCAATAAAAAAAAGTCAAAATATTATTTAAAATGATTTCGGACCATTTTAGGCCATGTTCGGAGGTCTGGATGCAAATCAAGTCCGCGGGTGGTCGTAGGGCCCCATTGCAGCAAGCCATCGGGTCTAAGAATAATTTAAGTTGATATTTTAGTAAAAAATAGTTTAAATACTATTTTAAGGATTTTTAAAAAGTTTTGGATCATTTTTGGAGGTTTGGATGCGAAAACGAGCACATGGGAAGCGATAGGCCCAACTGCGGCAAGCTGTCAGGCCCGTGCGATGCCCAAGGCCGTATGGCCCTTTGATGAGCCATGATAGGTCTGAATATGAGCATGAAGACTCGCAAGGCTTTAGCTTGTGCTACACGGCCCTAACAAAAGGCCATGATGGCCTTTCCTTAAGCCACGTTACCCAAAGCTCCCAGGAGCACGCCGTCGCTTGTTCTGGGCTCGTTCTGTCGCTCCACCTTCCACTTTTTCTTCTAATTTTAGGTTTTTCAGGTTTGTTTTATTGCCTAATTATTTTTTAAAATATGTTCCTTTTTAATATTTTGTTTAATTGGAAGATTTGGCCAAAGAACTAAAAATGAAGCCTTGGTTGGCAAACAACCTAGAAACTAGTTAATAAGTTTTGTTATAGCTATTTATAAGTTTTTCTTATTTTCTTGGAAATTAAGTAAACACAGCTTGAGGGAAATTTTTTGAGCCTTGGTGTATCTAGGTTTGATTAAGTTTTGTATTTTTTTTTTATTATTTTCATAGTTTATGTCATGTGAATATTTAGGCATGATCATATGGATTAACAATCCATATGATGTTTCTTATCCTTCATATTTGTAAATTTTTTGAACATAAAATAAACTTAGGTTAGATTAATCATTTAAATATTGATTTTTAATGTTTAACAACTTGGATTAAAGAACTAATTGAATTAAATTGAAAGAAATATTAGAAAAGCATGTTTACTATATTTTTAGTATGAACACTTACAATCTTGATTTTAGCTACTGTTTGAATTTAAAATTAGTTTTTAATGTGTTTAAACACATAGAAAATATAAGAAAAAAAGGTTTGGGAGAATAGTGAAGAAATGGTTCGAAAATCGAACCTGAAACATGAAAAATCGTCCTAAAAATGATATGGGATATAGGTATCAGGCCATAAGGGCCATATGGCCTTTCTAAAGAGTCACAAGGCCCTGCAAAGACCCACACAGGTCTAACTAGAGCCACATGGCCCCAACAAAGACCCATATAGGTCTAGCTTGAGCCACATGACCCTAAAAAGAGCCATGAGGGATTTTCCTTGAGCCATATGGCTCCGTTCATTTTATTTTCTTTGTTTCTTAATTTGTATGCTACTTTGGTACTTATCTTACATATAAATGTTGAGGGGGATGTGTTTAGATACATTAAATGTTTATATGATGATTTCAATCAATTAAGAAGCATACTAGGGTGAAGGTACTTGATATAAACCTAATTGTGCATAGTTATTATGATATTATTTAGCTTAGGCTTTAAACTTGAGTTTTTGGTATGTTTAATCATATGTACATTAACCAAAATAACAAAAGTAACATAATTCAAATGCTTGATATCAAGCACATGAAAATATGAATTTGGCATGATTAATTGCGTAAGGGCATGATTATTTGCCAAGTATATTGTGCATATATATTTGCATTATATGGACTTTCCATGTAGGGATGAAGCAAATAAAATGAATAATATAAGGCCTATAAGACTCAAGCATACATGAAAGATATATGAGCTTAAAATGTATTATGGCATAACGAATCCAATATGCTAAAGTTTTGTTTTACTGTAAAAGAAAAAGAGAAAGAATTTTCCTAGAGTTTATCCAACTCTCAAATAATTAATGAGTCTTAATGAACTCAAGGATTTTACAATTTAAATCTCACAAATTAATACTTTACAAATATAGGCTTTCTAAGCGATATACAAGAATGATTTTAATGCAAAATATTAATTCCATGATTTCAATTATTGTTCTCTTGTTTTATAACCCAATTAAGCTTCAAAATAATTTGTATTTATTGCCCAATATCAAATATGACCGTTAAAATCTAAAATACAGTTGTTAGAACCTTTTTTAACGGCTATTTTTTATGTCAGAATAGCAGCAGTCGCACCCACTACTTAGGTGACTTTTGTTGCTGGACTTTTTTTAAGAAACGTTTCTCCCTCGACTTATAGTATCACACCCGTGATTTGTTTTCTTTAAATCTTAAGTTATACAACTCCAAATTATATACTATTTTTTTTTTGTTGGAAACTTTGAGATGTCTACTACAACTTTGTAGTTTATTACACTCTAAATCATTCATATTAATATCTTAAAAAATCATAACATTTTATTGCTTCAATCTATAAGACAGTTTGAACATGCTTCACTAATTCTTCAATTTCTCCATCTATAGAGCTTAAAATCACTTGATTCTTTTTCCATATTAAAGTAGACTTCCAAAGCTTCAATTATATTTAATAGCATGTCCAAATTCTTCTTTTATAATTTCCAGTAAGGTTTACAAATTGCCCAATCAATTCTTTCTTAGTTTGTCAGCTTGAGCATAATTCCTTCAAAAATTCATATCTTCATTTTCCAATATCCAATGCTCAATCCAATTTTTGTTTCTAAAACTAGACATCCATATCTTTCCATCCATATATAGTTTGTCCTATTAGCTTCTCCCAATTTATAAAAAATTTGGCATCAAATCAAATTTTTGTAAGTGCACTCCATTAAGCCTTATGTGTTTAACATATATTTGAGCAATGATCATGATTTATCATGCCTTAACAAACTCAACAAAATTGTTAGCTCAAATAATATATTTATATTATTTTGTTATCATCAAAATCAATATCAAGCCCAAGATGGCTAACAATCTCCCCATTTGTAACGTATGCTAAATGGGAAAACAAATCAAAAGTTCTTTTAAGGCTAAGAACCAAGTTTCTTCATCTAGGCCTCTTGAACTTTTGCATATGGATATTTTTGGACCTTATTTAACTTCAAGTCTAGGGGTAAAAAATATGCATTTATTATTGTTGATGATTACTCTAGATTCACTTGGGTTTTATTCTTAGCTCATAAAGATAAAAGTTTTAAAGAATTTAAATCATTCTCAAAACGTGTTGAAAATGAAAAAGATTTGTGTATCACCTCACTTAGAAGTGATCATGGTACAGAATTTATAAATAAGGATTTAAAAATATTTTATAAATAGCATTTGTATAACTTCTCTCCCTTTTTGATATCAACAAAAAAATTTTACACTCCCCTTTTGAAAAAGAATTGCTCAACACAACAAAGAGTAAAAAAAAATCTCTCCCCTTTAATAAATCAAAAATGTTCAAGGAGTTCATAAGGGATCATCAAAGTAGAAAATTTTTAAAACATATTTGAACAAATAAACATGCCATCAACATTTTCAAACAAATTTTTACTCAAATTAATAGGCATATAAACACTATTATAGTAGTAACACATTTATTCAATGAAGATTTAAAGTTTAGAGTTACTACTTATAGCTATGAATTTTAACCTATTGTAGGAGGTAAGCCTATTTTGAATTGTGACTTCCATTGCACATCATGTGGCTTTTTTTTTTGCTTTGGACTTTAAACAATATGACTTCTTCATCATCAAATTTCTACATAAAAGAAGAAATCTTTGGTACCCATTTCATTTTGGATCCTTAAGGGTTAGCCTTTGTACCTTTAACAACCCAAACTAACTTAGTTTTTGGTTGTTTCCTTTTAATAGCACATTCATAAATAATATGACCATATTTATTGCAATAAGAATAATATTTGCGAAATGTCATATTATTTCTACTTCTATATGAATGATGTCTTTTTATTTTGCAAAAATAAGATTTATGTCCATAACCATTACATGAATAACAATATCCATTAAATTTGTAGTTATGACTATGAATGTTATGCGTATATTTTTTCTTGTTGGGGGGCATGACCATGAGAATTACAAGAAAGATGATGTCTAATGAATGAAACTTTAAAAATCATACTTTCCTTTTCTTTTTCTTGTTTTGAAAGAGATGATTTTAAACTATTTAAATCATTTTTAAGAATTTCATTCTCTTTCAAAACTTGGTCATAATATTGAAATTTCACTAATAGCTTTTTGTTTTCCTTTTCAAGATCATCATTGGTGGAAATCAATGAAAGAATTTTATTGTTCAAATGTTCATTTTCATATTTCAAACTATCAATTTGACATTTGAACATTTTATTTTTCTCTTTCATTTTCTCAAACTTAATACACATGGTTTCTAATGCTTCTAATAACTCATCATATGAAAAATCCTCATAAATAGAGTTTGAGAGATTTCATGTTACCTCATGAGAAGTAGTGTGCTTATTAATGTCCATAAAGCACAAGTTTGCAAACTCATCCTTGCTTTCCTCATCACTTGTGGAGGTTGAACATTCCATGTTACTATCTCTTCTTGATCATAACATCATTTATTCTTACTCATTATCTTTTTCTTATTGTTGATGAGTAAGAGTACTTATATCTAAAACTTCATCAACATCACAATAAGTGTTAGTGCTATAAGTAGAATCAAGTAAATTCCATATTTCATTAGCACTAACACAAGAAGGCACTATATTGTAATCATTCCCATTTAATAAGTTTCTAAGAATTTGCATGGCCCTAATGTTTGATGCAAATTGTTTCAAATTATGCTCATGCCATAAATTCCTAGGTTTTATAATAAATAAGCTATCTTCTACAACTCCCCATAAATCCTTATCTAAAACATCTAAGTATTCTTCCATTTTATTTGCCCAAAAGCTATAATTGCTACCATAAAAAAATGGTGGTCTATTTACTCTATATGAAAAACTCTTATATGTTGCCATAGGATCAACTCTTGGATGGTTAAATCCTCAATAAAGAGCATAAGCTCTTATACCAATTGTTAGTCTCTTTGTGCAACCAAGAGGGAAGGGTGAATTGGTTGTTTGCAGAATTAACAACAAATTAAAATTTACAAAGAGAATGAGGGGAAGAAGAAAAAATAACACAAAGGATTTATAGTGGTTCGACAACCTTGCCTATATCCACTCCTCAAGATCACACTTGAGATTTCCCTTAATTGATCCTTTTACGAGTGCAAGATCAAACCCAAGTGTTTATGCTAACACTCAAACCTTTCAAGTGTTTTACAAAGGCTCACACTCGACCTATACAAGTGTTTTCCTATTTAGCTCACACTCAAACCCTTGAAAAAATATAAAAGAAAAAGAGAAAGAATTTCCCTAGAGTTTATCCAACTCTCAAATAATCAATGAGTCTTAACAAACTCAAGAATTTTACAATTTAAAGCTCACAAATTGTTTCTTTATAAATACAGGCTCTCTAAGCCATATACAAGAATGATTTTAATGCAAAAACTTAATTCAATGATTTCAATTGTCGTTCTATTATTTTCTAACCCATTTAAGCTTCAAAACAACTTGTATTTATAGCCTAACATCAAATATGACCATTAGAATCCAAAATATAGATGTTAGAATCCAAAATATAGATGTTAGAACTTTTTTCAACTGCTTTTTTTTTGTGTTAGAATCGCAGAAGTCGCGCCCGCTACTTATGTGACTTTTGCTACTGGACTTTTTTGAAGAAACACCATGCCCGTAACTCCTAGCATCATTCCCGTGAATTATTTTCTTTATATCTCAAGTTATACAATTCTAAATTATACACTGTTTTTTGTGTTGGAAACTTTAAGATGTCTACTACAATTTTGTAGCCTATCACACTCCTAAATCGTTCATATTGATGTCTTAAAAAATCATAACATTTTATTGCTCTAATCTATAAGACAGTTTGAGCATGTTTTACTAATTCTTCACTTTCTCCTTCTATAAAGCCCGAAATCACTTGATTCTTCTTTCATATTAAAGTAGACTTCTAGAGATTCAATTATGTATAATGGAATTCCCAAAATTCTTCTTCTATAATTCCCAGCAAGGTTTAAAAATTACCCTATCAATTATGTCTTAGTATATCAACTTGAGCATAATTCTTTCAAAAATTCATATCTTCATTTTTCAATGTCTAATGTTCAATCCAATTTTTATTCCTAAAATTAGACATCCATATCTTTCCATCTATATATTGTTTGTCCTATTAGCTTCTCCCAATTTATACAGAATTTGGCATTAAATAAAACTTTTGCAAGTGCACTCCATTAAGCCTTATGTGTTTAACCTATATTTGAGCAATGATCATGATTTCTCATGCCTTAACAAACTCAACAAAATTGTTAGCTCAAATAACAAATTTATATTATTTTGTTATCATCAAAATCAACATCAAGCCTAGGAGGGCTAACACACTTTTTTTTTAAATATATCTAAAAATTTAGCAAATTGTTTATCCAAGTTATTTTATAAAACTCTTTTGGAAAATGGAAAATGAAGTTTAATAAAATCTAATTTCAATTTAAGTTTAATTTAGCAAATTGTTTGTCCAAGTTAATTTATAAAACTCTTTTGGAAAATGGAAAATGAAGTTTAATAGAATCTAATTTTAATTTAAGTTTACTTCCTTCAATCTCCTTTGGCGGCTCATCAACTTTCACCTTTGATTGGAAGTCTTGATTGTCTTCTTCTTTTGCAATTTCCCTTTCATGCTTCTTCTTTTTCTTTTTAGGCTCTTCTCCTAGCTCTTCATTTACCCTTCCACCTCTCGAGAAGACATCATTAACTTGCTCTCTTGGATTTTTCTCGGTATTTCTTGGAAATTGTCCTTCATTTCTTTCTGAAATCATGATAGTAAGTTGTCCCATTTGAACTTCTAAGTTCCTAATAGATGTCTTTTAATTTTGAAATTTAACTTAAGCACTATTAATAAACTTAGTGATCAAGTTCTCTAAACGTTCCTTCTTTTCTTGTGGTGATTGTTGCTAAAATCCAGGTGATATCTTTTATTAGTTGTTACTCTAAGAAAAATTTGGATGACTCATCCACCCTAGATTGTAAGTATTTGAATATGGATTGAAATTTTGACCTGTCACTATGGGAAACAAAATTGGTATTTTCATTGGAAGAAGAAGGTTTTCCTACATGACAATTGGGACTTATATGCATTATTTAGCCATAAATCACATGGACCACATGTTGAAACATTCATTGTTTAACACTTAGATTGCCTATTTTCTTTGTGAAGTTAGCAATCTGAGCTGATAAAACAGTAAAAAAATAAATATTGTACACTTCATATCCCTTTTAGTCAACTCTATCATTGTTCCATTGGTAGTTATTTGATGCCATCTCTTCCACAAGATCATATGCTTCTACTGGAGACTTCCTCATGATTATGCCACCTGCAGCTGCATCAATAATTGAATGATTAGAGGGTGCTATGCCATTATAAAAAAGTTTGCACTTGAAGCCATATTGGTATTCCATATTAAGGACACTTTCTAAGCATCTCCTTAAATCGTTCCCAAGACTCATACAATGGTCCTTCTCTAATTGCATAAACGTAGTGATTTCATTTCTCATCTTTGTTGTTTTAAACGAAAGGAAAAACTTAGCCAATAATTTCTGAGTTAAATCAGCTCATGTAGTGATATTGCCTATAAGAAGTGAGTTAAGCCAATCCTTAGCTTTATCACTTAGTGAAAATGGAAAAGTCTAAGTCTAACAGCATCATACCTAACTCCATTATGCTTGAATGTGTCACAAATCTCTAGGAAGTTAACAATATATGCATTAGGATCATCACTCGGCAGTCCACTAAATTGTACACTTGTCTAAATCATCTGGATGATAACAGGCTTAATTTCAAAATTATTGGCTTGAATAGTCGGCATACTAATGCTAGAGGTAGCTCAATTGATTGTTAAACAAGCATATTCCATAAGAGATCGATTTGCATCCCCTTCATTCGCCATCTCTTCTTTTATTTCTTTAACTTCATCTTGCTCTTTTATCTTCTTGTTTATTAGCTCTTCGCAAGGTATGAACAATTCTTTCTATCTCTAGATCGTATTTTGCTAATTCTCCTCCACTAGTGTGTGTCATACATTAGTTAATATCAATAAAGCAAAAATACTAAAACAAAAATTAAATAAATAAAATAGAAAAATACAAATTAACCAAGATTGACAAGCTCTAAATATTATTTTAAAATTAAATTCTCGGCAACGGCGCTAAAAACTTAATTGCTATAATTATATAACCCTAGTAAGTGTACTAATTATCAAGCAGTATAAAAAATATTGTTCCCATTAGAATTTAACAAAACAAGCATTAAAACTATAGTTAATCTAAAATTATTTGGAAACTCGATTAAAATTGGGACTTAAAGAATTAAATCTAAAAATCTGAAAATAAAAACAATTAAAGATTAATTAATCAAACAAACAATATGAATTTGAAATAGTTAAAACTATTGATCTATCTAATCAAGTTATTGTATATCAATTTATTAATTTAACTAAGACAAATTAACATTTTCATAAGCTAAAGTTTTTCCTACTTTATTTAATATTCTTTCTCAAGATATATTAAATATATTTCTATCAAGTACCTTTAACCTTTAAATCTTTCTAATAGAGTTCTCGAGATAAAAAAACATTAAATTCTATGAAAAATTTGTATAAAATAACAGATGAATCATGTATATGTATCTCGATATGTTATTCAATTCACGTCATGAATTATTATAGTCAATCATATAAAATCTTTTTTCAATTCATCCATATGAACCAATTCAATCAAGAAGTGATTAAACTCCTAATAATAAGTATAATAATCCACAAACATATAAAAATAAAATTGTCTTGATTTAAATTAATTAATTTCTAAATATTGTTTGAGTTAGGCTTTCCAATTTTAGTTAAAAAGAAATTTTGTTCATAATTAGTTTAACAAAAATAAGGAAAAACTCAATTTTGAAAACTTTGAAAAGTGAATCTTCTTAATCTTGTAGTGTTTCTTCTCTCTTGATTATTCTCTTTTAGTCTCTTCTGTTTTTTAAAAGTAGCCACCTCGATTTTGTCTTGATTTCTGCATGTCTTTTGCTCTAAAACGTTCATCTATTTATAACAACTGTGAGTCCACTGCATCTTCATGTCTCTTAAAATACATGTTCATATTTTCATTAAAACAATACTTTTCAGTTCATTCTTTTAAAATCTTTCTAAAGAGATAAAATATAAGATAAATCCAAAATTAATAAATAAATACTGACAAAACGTAAAAGAAACACCTAAAAATTCTAAATAATTTCGGTAAAATTAATATATAAATTATGCATATCACCAATTTTATGTGAAAATATTTAACCACCGATTTGAAATTTGTCACATAACGTGCGTAAGTGCGAAGTTGGAGACCCGAACTCAAATGAAAGACAAATTACGTTTGTCCCCGCCGAAACCGTCCTCAAAGGTCCAACATTCCCAATCTTCAGACCCAACACCGCCGCAGCTCCGCCGTCCATTTCTATATTTTATATTTAATTTATTTGAATTCAGGAAGAAGAAGAACAAAGAAAATGTTGGGAGCAACCACTGCATCCAAGTGGTTTAGATTTAGGGCTCGAGAGCTCATCCTGCACAGTGACTCTTACAAGAAACCAATCTTCTTTACCAAATACTTCCATTCTCCGACCACAACCGCCACCAGAGCTATCTATGGTAATTTTCCTTTGTTAACAAACAACAGCAATAACAATAGATCATACTCCACTACTCACCGTCATCCATGGAAGAATTTCAGAGTTTCTCGTTGTGGTTCTACTGGACTTCCTCTCCATTTCAACGCTTTCCTCTCCGATTCTTCTTTTTCCTCCGCCGCCTCCGCTTCCAGGCAACCGGTTTGTTATGCATCATTACATAGTTCTCGTCTCTTCTATTCCCTTTCTTTTAATTAATTTTGCCCTAATTTAATTTTTCAAACAGAGTGCAATGTTGAATGGGCGTGTTTTGTTCTCAAGCTCTGCTGTTAATCCTAATAATAAAGACGATGGAGCTAAATCATCGATTGCTGCCTCTAAACCAGAGGAGAAACAAATTGCTGATATGAAAATTCTCCGAAAACTTGCTAGTTATTTATGGATGAAAGATAACTTTGAATTTCGTTTAAGGGTCATGACTGCACTTGCATTTCTTGTTGGTGCTAAAGTCTTGAATGTTCAAGTTCCTTTTCTCTTCAAACTTGCTGTTGATTGGTTGACTACTGCTACTGGCAATGCTGCTGCCCTTGCTTCTTTCACCACTGCTAATTCTACTCTTATTGGGCTCTTTGCTACTCCTGCTTCTGTTCTCATTGGATATGGCATTGCCCGTTCTTGTGCTTCTGCTTTCAATGGTATTTGTTTTTACATGTAAAATTGTGCTTTTGTAACCTTTGATTAATTGTTTCATCTTATATTCGGGTGAAACTTTATTCTTGTAGAATTGAGGACCGCTGTGTTCTCTAAGGTGGCTCTGAGAACAATTCGTCAAGTATCTAGAAAGGTAAATTATGCCTATTTTTTAATAAATATGATTTTATCAATGCTTCATATGATTAAGATGCTTGTTCTTCTTCTGTTGTTGCATATCACATTTACTTCCTTTTTTTTTTTTTACTTTAACATGATTGTATTTTTAAAAATTCAGGTGTTTGCACATTTGCATGACTTGGACCTCCGTTATCATCTTAGGTATTTTTCTTGATATGTATTGCTCCTATTAATTAAAAGGTGCTTTTAACAATTAGTTATTATAATTTCTGCTACTTGGTTACTCTCTTTCCAGTCGAGAAACTGGTGCATTAAATAGAATAATCGATCGTGGTAGCCGTGCAATAAATTTTATACTCTCTTCAATGGTGTTCAATGTTGTGCCAACTATCCTAGAGGTATGACTATGGTCTTCCCCTTTCTGAGCGACATTACATGCTAAATTTATTTCATTTTGCATTCTGCTATTTGCAGTAGGCATTATAGTTGTCTATAATTTGGATGCTCAATATCTGTCTATGCTGGAGCATTGGTTAAAACCTATCAAAATTGCATGTCTCCACTCATGCAATTGCTTGTTTCTGAACATATTTTGAATAGATTTTTAACATGCATCCTTTCAGATATCTTTGGTGTCGGGGATATTGGCATATAAATTTGGAGTCCCTTTTGCATGGATCACTTCGCTTTCAGTTGCGGCATATATTGCTTTCACATTGTCTGTGACACAGGTAATATATCTTCTGCCAATTTTTTATTATCATGCACGTTGGTTCTTAGCATAGTTGGGTACTCGTGCACTCGTATTTTAGTGCAATGGCAATTTTATAAGCATACTCTCAACCAGATTTCATTTATGCCTAAATTGAAGTTGAGTTAAAACATAGAAACGTCAGCAAAAAAAATTTGGTTTAGGATTTTTGTTTCATTTGAAAATGAACTAAATGACCCTGAAAGACTCTGATCTCACATGGCATTCTTTTGGGGCTAAAAGCCTGTGGCAACATGTTTTCATTTTCTTAGGGGTTGCAGGTGAAGGAATTGAGATGGATGGCTTCCTTCTTTTCCTTCTCTCTGTTTCTCAAGTTAGTAACTTTTTGTATATCGGTCAATATTGTAACGGTTCCTTGTCATTTCCAGTGGCGGACCAAATTTAGGAAGGCCATGAATAAAGCTGATAACGATGCTAATACAAGGGCAATTGATTCTCTAATCAATTATGAGGTGAGATTTTAATGTTTCACTTCTGAATTTTTTGATCATCTATTTTTTCAATTTGATTTTTTATTTTTATTTTTATTTTTGGTTATCAATTCCAATTCCTAGACTGTCAAATATTTCAACAATGAAGCTTATGAAGCTGATAAATATGATGAGTTCTTAAAGAGTAAGTAGATTAAGCTTTCTAGATTTTGTTTCATTTTTTATCTACTCATAGATTAGTGTGAATTTTGATTCAGCAGTTCCTTGATATATTTTGATTTCAGCAGTTCCTTGATATATTGAAGTTTCAATAACCATATATATTGTCACGTGTATGCATTTGGGGTGAGAGATGCATGATGACTTATGCTATACTGCTAGCCATACGTGTAATTTTCAAGCAAGAAAATTGCTATTTTACCAAGCTTTGGCCCTAAATTAACTTAACTTGAGGCAGGTTGGGAACTTTCGAAAGCTGTAATAGTTTATATAACTTTGCAATTATATGCATGCAATTTATAGACAGGGTTTTCCACACTACCTTTCAACTCTAAAGCGCATGCGCACGTGTGCACACACACATATGCACATACATATATGCATAATACTATTATTTGTAACATGTGCATTTATATATAATCCATAAATATTAATATTTGGTTCCTATGATATGGCTGTAGTCTAAAATTTGAGTATCCTTTTTTATATATAATCCATTGTATCCACTAATTTATGTTATAATTGAATGCAAGGAACCAAATATATTTACACACACACGCGCACACACGCACACACACACAGAGACAGAGAGACTATTTTAGAATTTAAGATGGTCATCATTTTCTAGGAAACCTAAAGGATTAAAATTAAAATTCTAATTTTTTTCATGTGTTTGTAATTTTATCTCGTGTTTTTAATTTACCAAATTTTATCTTAATTTGAAAACTTAGTATCAATTTTATCCTCTATCAAAATTGAAAGAAAAATAATTATTTTATTGGTTCAGAAGGTCAAAGATCAAATTCTTAAAATTATACTCCCTCTGTCCCACAAATACGGGCATAGTTCTGTTTTCAAATAGATTAAGAAATATAGTTAATATAATTAAATTGATGGTATGTACTTAATTTTTTCCTAAAATATCCTTCATAGATTTTTATTCCATCATTGTTTCAGAGTGGTTTTAGTTACTACTTCAAATACTATTATTTGTTGATAATTATGCACATAAATAAGTTTATATTAGTAAATGATAAACTAACTACTTTTCTAAAATATAAATAGGCCTATATTTTGGGACGGACTATAAAAGAAAGTACGCCTATACTTGTGGGACAAAAGAAGTACTAAATTGTCAATTTAGTTCCTAAATTTTAATTAGTCAATTAAATGTATTTGGTAAATTAGCACTA
Source organism: Aleurites moluccanus (assembly GCA_948193065.1). Taxonomy (NCBI): domain Eukaryota; kingdom Viridiplantae; phylum Streptophyta; class Magnoliopsida; order Malpighiales; family Euphorbiaceae; genus Aleurites; species Aleurites moluccanus. The sequence continues at coordinate 36,868 of CANXYC010117416.1, read as the reverse complement.
ATTGAATCATCATCTCAACTACGCAAATTTGAAATTCAATCCATTTGGACAAACCTAAATTATACAGTAAATAATATAAAAAAATTAATATCAAGTAACAAACATATAACTTTTTCAGACTGCCTAACAAAAGTCTTTTGTTAGTGTAATTATTATGGTTAATGTGCAAATATAAAGCATAAATTGAAGATATTTAATCAGGCAATAATAAAGTCCATTAACCTCCTACCATAATTTTTGAATCCAAATTCCCAGTTATATAAATTATGCACTAACATGTTTTAACTTGAGTAAGTTGAATTGAAGTTGCCAGTTGATGCACAACGCAATCTTTTTACATTATTCTATTTAATATTTTAAATCTTCAATGGTAATAATAATAAAGGAAGTAAAGATAACAAACTTGATATGACATAAGGTTAATTATCCGAACTTCAAAATAATTGCATAACTATATGAATTTAAAAGAAAAAAAAATAATATACAATGCCAATATCATAACATTTTGAAGTCCATTCAGAACCTCCTGTCATGCATGAAATGGTGAAAAATTGCTTATCAATACTTCCCTTTTGATCATAAAACAGTTAAAATTTCGTGAAACAAAAGGCTTGTAACAAAGAGAGCCTAGCTTTCTCATACAACAACTATTATGATTCATATTTAGATTTTAGGTTTTTTCATATATTCATACGGATGTGGGTTTAGATTTTTAAGTTTTATACATATGCAAGTAGTTTTTTTAATAGTATTAAATATTCCAAATCAAATTCTTGTCAAATAGGAACTTGTAATTAATTAACGTGTAGTTTTTTAAAATCTTTTTAAGAAATAATAGTAGTAAACAAAGATAACTGTATAGTTCAGGGAATAGCAAAAATTATTTTGTGCATTTTTTTCAGTTCATATGTCCACCCCTCTATTATATATATTTATATATATTATAAAAAATGTATGTATGCATGTGAGTGTAAAATAAAATACATTAGTAGTAATATAGCATGCAAAATTTTCTATATACATATACGGGCACTCGCACACACAAAGAAAAGTGTTAAAATAACACACATACAATAAATACATACATGGGTAGAAGCGTTATTTTATGTAACACTTCTATATAGACATAGATATACATATATGTGTTTGTGTGTGTGTGTGTGTTCCTGCAACTTTCAATTGCTTTACTTTAATTTCTTTCTTCTTAATATTCGATATTGACTATTTTTCAGGGTATGAAGACGCGGCATTAAAAACACAGCGAAGTCTTGCTTTTCTGAATTTTGGCCAAAATATGATATTTAGCACAGCTTTATCAACAGCTATGGTATTATGTTCCCAAGGGATTATGAATGGCCAGATGACAGTTGGTGATTTGGTAAAACTTCATACAATCACTTGTTAAAAAGCTGTACATTGTGATGAAATGATTAGTCGATGGCTAGACAAATTTTATATTTAAATGTGAAAATGCAGGTTATGGTGAATGGTCTTCTCTTCCAGCTATCTCTTCCACTCAATTTCCTTGGCAGTGTTTATCGTGAGACCATACAGAGTCTTGTTGACATGAAGTCCATGTTTCAATTACTTGAGGTCGTTTTCAAGGAACTCTTTACAATTTTCTTTCAGTTCAGGCTGATATAATGCTATTTTGAATGCTATGTTTTTTTTTTCTCCTCTTCATAATGCCATTCTGTTTTTCCTTTTCATAACCTTTGGAAAGCATCTTAACATTCTGAACTTTTTTTTCCCCCTTCGCAAAAGCATGGAAGAAGGAGCATAAAAATACATGGTGATAATAGCGGCATTTGTTTATTGATATAAAGGCTATTTTTTGTAAGCCATAATGGAGTGGACTGTAATCATGATGCTAAAGTGCAAGTAATTACGTTACATTTCATTACTGCATACCAACGTTGCTTAAGTGGTTTAAATTTATCTGTGTTTATTTTCCTTGGCACTTGTTACATTATTTCTCTTATAATGATTTTTCAGGAGAGGGCTGAGATTAGAGATAAAGATGATGCAAAGCCTCTTACATTAAATGGAGGTAGCATTCAGTTTGACGACGTACACTTCAGGTATCATTAGTACTTTTCTTCAATAAAATGTTTTGGCCGTCTATTAGTCTCACAACTCCATATGTGAAGTTAAGGTTTTACTTTGCAGGCTATTATCATAATTATGTTGTATCATCTGTTCATTCTTGCATTTACCAAGTTAATTTTCCCAAAATCAATTAATATCTGAAATTTCAACTACTGCAGCTTGAAATATTGACCTTCACTCTAGTTGGATCTTTAGATTCTATTTGAAATCATTATATTACTAATGTTATTTTATTAGTATGCAATCCTGTGCTAATCTATTTTTTCACTTAGACGCATAACTTTTGAATAGATGCTACCTGGACACATAACTTTTGAATAGATCCTACCTGGACACATCACTTAGTTTATGCAGCAAATCACATATTGAAATCATTTGGTTTGACTTAAAGAAACTCGGAAATTTGTTTCTCTGCTCCCTACTTGAAACTTGGAGAAATTGTTCTACAAAGTTATTGGAAATGTATGGCTTTAATGGCAAGAGAGCTTTTATATGCTCTCCGATTAAGTTGTGAAAAAAAAAGCAAGCTTAGATACCATATTATTCAGAAAAAATATGCTCAAAATTTGACAATTGGGGACTATATTGATAGAGGATGTATTCTTAAAAAATAATAATCCACCCATGTTTTCATTATGATGAAGTAGAACTTGTAACTATAGAACTTTGAGGCTTCAAAGTACAATTGAAGGTCTTAGCAAAGGAATATTATTTGTATCCACTACATAGGAGTATAAGGAGAAGAAAACTTATTGTTCGATAAAACTGAAACATCTAGCTGTAGCAGAATCAAAATTAACTTTTTCAGCATTTTTTTAATTGTTTAAATGGTGGAAAGAAATACTCTTTGAAGGAAAGTACTGGCTATATAACTATGGAGGACAATAAATCCTCCAACAACCCAAAGACCAACTAGCAAAAAGAAATGTGAATGTAGCTAAAAATGTAATGCCCTCTAATTGAGCTGGATAACATTCAAAGAGACTCCTCTAAAAGCTCAAAAGCATAAGCCCGCATAAAACCTAAGAACACCACCTTGTCCCACAACAACTAATGGATATGCTCTGAGTTTTAAAGTTACAAGTTTTAAAGGTACATGCATTTCTCCATCCTAAGACTCCATATGACTGCACAAAAAGCACAATTCCAAAGAATATTGGCATCTTTCCTGCCATTAAAACAAAAGATTATAAATAAGCTTGTGGCATAATAAAGTATGAGAGTGCAAGTAAAACCCGGAAAACTGCAAATCAAAACCTAAACAGCTATTTCAAACGCTTTCTTTGACTAAAATGCTTTTTTATTGGCTTAGAATTAGTAGCTCTAACTTCTTATATAATCACACAATTGATATTGGATCATTTGTTATTATATCTTATCAAATCAATGTGATTGCAAGGCGTCCTTTCTTAAAATGCTAAGAGTTCTAAGTATTTATGAGAAAATAGAGAGTAGAGGAGAGAAGATAGAAAAGATGATTGAAGCTTTAACTTGATTATTCTTTCAAGCTAGGTCAGTGTTATATACATATAAATTAGGCTAAATAAGGAATCATAATCACATATTACATGCTTACAATTACTCGAACACAATCCCTAATTGTTAGCATAATCACAGCCTATTATTCTAACACTCTCCCTCAAACAGGAGCATATATGTTGTAGGCTCCTAACTTGTTACAAAGATACTCGATCCAAGAACCTTTAAGAGATTTAGTTAAGATATTTGTTAACTGATCATTTGAATTAACAAAAGAAGTAGTAATATATTCTGACTCAATCTTTTGTATAATGAAGTGACAATCTATCTCTATATGTCTTGTCCTTTCATAAAATACTGGATTAGAGGCAATATAAAGGGCGGCTTGATTGTCATAGATTAACTTCATTTGTTGGACCTCCCACATTTTAACTATTGGAAAAGTTTTTTTAGCCATATAAGCTCACACGTGGCCAAGGCCATAGCTCGGTATTCTGCTTTTGCACTTGATCTGAGTACTACATCTTGTTTTTTTACTTTTCCAATATATTAAATTACCTCCAATCATAATACAATACCTTAAAGTAAATCGTCTGTCTAAGGGAGAGCTTGCTCAATTTGCATCAAAGTATCCTACTAGTTGTAAGTTACCTTTGTCTTCATGTATCAAGCCTTGTCCTGGACTACCTTTGATATATTTGAGAATGCGGATTACTACATCCCAATGACTATCACATGGAGTTTGGAGAAATTGACTAACTACACTCACAGTAAAATATATCTCTGGTAGTGTAATTGTGAGATAATTAAGTTTTCCAACCAGTCTTCGATATTTACCAAAATCCTTGAGAGGCTCCCCCTGTCCAAGAACAAGTTTCACATTTAGATTCATAGGAGTATCTACATATTTGCAGTCTATCATGCCTATTTGTTCTAATATATCCAAGGCATATTTTCTTTGTGAAATAGCAATGCCTGTCTAGGACTATGCCATCTCAATCCCAAGAAAATATTTCAACTTTCCCAAATTTTTAGTTTAGAAATGACTGAACAAATGCTTTTTGAGTTGAAAAATTCCATCTTGATAATTACCTGTTATGACAATGTCATCAACATATACCACTAGATAAATACAAATACCATGATTTCTATGGTGATAGAATACTGAGTGATTAGTTTCACTACGTTTCATCCCAAATTGTTGAATAATTACATTGAATCTTCCAAATCATGTTCTTGGAAATTGTTTTAGACCATAAAAAGATCGACGAAGTCGACATACTAGACTAGACTCCCCCTGAGCAACAAAATCAGGTGGTTGCTCCATATATACTTCTTCAGCTAACTCACCATGAAGAAAATCATTTTTAATATTCAGTTGATGAAGTGGCCAGTGATGGATAGTTGCAAGAGAAATAAAGAGTCTGATAGAGGCAATCTTCGCCATAGGGGAAAAAGTATCACCATAATCAAGCCCAAAGATTTGAGTATATCCCTTGGCAATCAGACGTGTTTTAAATGATCAATTTTGCCATCGGGTCCAATTTTGATAGTATAAACCCAGCGACAACCAACAACAGTTTTGCCTGGTGGCAATGGAACCAATTTCCAAGTATCATTATCATGAAGAGCAGTAATTTCATCAATCAAAGTAGTATGCTATCCAGGGTGAGATAGTGCTTCATTTGCATTCTTTGGTATGGAAACATTAGATAAATTTGAGATAAATGCATAATATAAGGAAAATAAACGATAACTTAGAAAATTATAAATGCAATGAGGATTGTGAGTGGAACGGGTACTTTTACGAAGGGCAATAGGAGGTAATGGTATCTCTGTTGATGGCATGACTATTGTAGGAGGTGATGCAGGAGCAAGAGACTAGTCACTTGGTAGTGTATCTGCATCATCATGAATAATAAATTGGGGATAAGGATAGCATGAGTAAACTTGTAGAGATCGTGAAGGAGTTGTTTCTAGAATAGGGAGAATGAGAGCAGGTAGGGTTTCAGGAATGAAATCTTGTTTGTCGTTACTGTAAGAGAAGTTTGGGGATGTCTCAAAAAAGGTTACATCTGTTGAAATAAAGAACTTGTGGGTGATTGGGTCATACCATTTGTAGCTTTTTTGGAGACGAGAATATCTTAAGAAGACACATTTGATTGATTTAGATTGAAGTTTATCTTTGTCGAGAGTAAGATCGTGAACAAAACGCATACAACCAAAAACCCGAAGGGGAAGACTATAAGTGTTTTGACTTGGGAACAATATTGAATGAGGACTTTTGTGTTGTAATATGGAAAAAGACATCCGATTAATCAAATAGCATGTTATAAGAACAGTATCCCCCCAGAAATGAAAAGGAACATGACAATGAATGAGTAAAGTGCGAGCTGTTTCAATAAGATGTCGATTTTTTCATTCGGCTACTCCATTCTGTTATGGAGTATGAGCACCAAACGAATGATGGGTGATGCCCAAAGAAGATAAAAACTAGGCAAAAGAGTGAGAGAAATATTCCTTAGCATTATCACTACTTAAGGTTTTAATGGATACTCTAAATTGATTATGAATTTTAGAATGAAAATTTTGAAATATAGAGAAGATTTCAGAATGATTTTTCATTAAATATAACCAATTACAACATGAATAATCGATAATGAAAGTAACAAAGTAATTGAAACCTAAAACAAAACTAACACGATTGGGACCTAGTATGTCTGAGTGAATAATTTCAAACATAGATGTGGCCCAATTGTTGACACGTTTAGGAAAAGAAGCACAAATTTGTTTACCTAATTGACACGATTCACATTCAAAAGAAGACAAATTAGAAAAACGAGGAACTAGTTGTTTGAACTTTGCAAGACTTGGATGACCAAGCTAATTGTGAAGGAGTTCAACGGAAGTATCAGAAGTGAAGGCAACGGTGGTTTTTGGTGTAGAGGTAGTATAGTCCTTGCGACTCATATCATACTCTAATCATTTTCCCTGTACGGCGGTTCTGCACAAAAATAAAGTCAACAAAAAAGAACACAATGCAATTTAAATGTTTTGTTAGTTTACTAATGGAAATCAAATTATAAGGACACTCTGGGGTAAATAAGACTGTGGTCAAAGGATCTGAAGGTAGAAGTTGAGCTTCTCCAATTCATTTAATCACAGTTTGAAAGCCATTAGCTAAGGTGACAGTAGAAAGATTTGGAGGAGAGAAAATTTGAGAGAAGATTCTTATTACCAGAGATATGATCAGAAGTACCTGAATCAAGTACCAAAAAATTATCATGTGCTGCTTTGGTTAAACAGGCAGTGGAAGTGCCAGAGTGAAATGACTGTTGAACTTGCTGTTTGGCATCACTATAATTAGATCCAGTCAATGTAATGAAACTGGGTGGTTTATTAGGTAATGGAAGGAGTTTATCTCTACCAGTCTGGACTAGATGAGCAACGTTGCGGCTTGTATTGGTGAACTGATTCTGAGCAACATTTCTGCCTGTATTGATGGATTAATGTTGTGGTGGTCAGCCATGCAATGACCAACAAGTATCTCGAGTATGATCACCTTTGTCACAATAAGTACAATGTGACTTTGAATTTTTGCCTTTACATTTCCTGTTACCACTATTACCCTGTTGATGTTGTACAACTAACACAGATGACTTAACTTCATTAATGTCAAAAACAAAGATATGTAATAAACATGCACATACATCTTCTAAGGTAGGAATGATTGAATTTGTCAAAATTTGATCTCGTATAGGTCCAAGATATGATCGCAAACCAATTAAAGCCAAGATCATAAAGAATTTATTCCTTTGTTTTTCCTGTGCAACGACATCATCAGATATGGGCATAATAGAATCGAATTCGTCCTTTAAACTTTTTACCTGTCCTAGGTAACTAGTCATGTCTTGGTGATTATACTGGAGGTGAACAATATTGGACACAACTTTATATATTCATTGTATATCATTAGCATATAGCGTGCGAGCTTTAGTTCAGACTTTGCAACAGGCTTCACAGGATTGGAATACGTTAAGCAGTTTTCAATCAAGGGAATGTCATATTAAACTACACAATTGTGCATCAATTTTAGTCCAGGTGGCTTTGTCTTTTGTATCTATATCATCATATCCTTGTCTCATAAACCATAATTCTACTGATGCAGACCATGACACATAATTGCTACTACCTTGCAATTTTACAGTAGTAATAGTTGGAGAATTAACAATAGAAGAGAAAAGGAGTTTAGCACTTGAGTTTGAAGCTTCTCCAGTAGCAACCATTGTTGTGGGACTGGAAATAGCACAAAAGAATTAAAAAACCACTTAGCAAGCCTGAAAACCACCAGACAGAACAGGAAAACTATTGATCAGACCGAAAACCGACTGGTCAGATTGAAAAACCACTAGTTAGACCAAAAATCTACTGGTCAGACCAAAAACCAATTGAAACCTGATCGGAAAAAGGATATGAGCATTGGGTTATGCTCCCCTTGACTGGTAGACACCATGAAGAAGAAAACCGAGAGCGAGAGACCACTGGATGCACTCTGACGCGCTAGTGCGTGTACGGGTGGCTGTCGGTGGTGGCGCGTGGACATCGACGACGAGGATTCCAGTGACGATATTCTGGTTCTATGGTTGCCGGCAGATGGCGAGTCTCCTTAGGTAGGCTGTGAAGTTAAAACTGCATGCTTAAATCTGGGTTTGAAAAAAAAAGAAAAAGAAATCAGGACTGAAGTAGAAGAAGAAATCAGGGCTATTTCTATTTGAAGGAGAAAACAGAAATTGGGGACAGAGAAGAAGAAATCAGACCTGTTTAAGCTTCGATGCCATGAGAAAATAGATAGTAGAGGAGAGAAGATAAAAAAGATGATTGAAACTTTAACTTGCTTGATTATTCCTTCAAGCTAGGTCAGTGTTATATACACATAAATTAGGCTAAATAAGGAAACATATACAAGGAATCATAATCACAGATTACATGTCTATTATTACTCAAATACAATCCCTAATTGTTAGCATAATCACAGCCTATTATTCTAACAATTTCAATAATTCAATCTAATTCTAAATTTGTCGAAAGTTATTCATTCTGTGTTTTTTTTTCTATTTATATCTAAATGTGTTCTTCTATTAGCTTAGGCTCCAAAAATTCTTAGTTATCTATCATGAGAAACCCAAGTCATTGGGGAACTTTGATCATGTAAAAGTCCATGCTAGACATGTGTGTGCATTTTCTTTCAAGAGGGATGACAGGCAGGTTTTGAAGGTGTTAGTAATTTTGTATGTAATTCTAACCCTAGTTGTGATACCTACTCATTGGCAAGGCCTGGGTTTGGAAAATGTCAAATTTTCCAAAGGCCTGGCCCAGCCGACCTGCAATTTTTTTTTCACAAATTGAGGCCTAAGGCCTGACTCACTAACAGGTCTATGTGATGCATATCATGAGACTAAAGGACTTTGTGTATGAAACCTGGCTACAAAATTTAGATTACATTTGTAACATCATGCGCCCACCATCTCAAAATGCTAAGTGGAGTTGCTTTTAGGGTCATTGGGTCTAATAAGTAGACCAAGGGTCTCTCCATCGTATGACTGATGCAGAAATGTGGGATGCGACAAGAAAAAATAGAACTCAAGTGCAAAAGTTTTTATTCACAGTGCTGGACAGATTCTGCTGCAGTTCTAAAATTTTGATTTGTCTTCACTTTCTTCTCAAAACAATGTCCATTGTTTATCCACATATTATTCTATCATTTAGTTGCTCATTTGCAGCATCTGGAGCCTTGAAAGGTCTCTGGAGGATCTCGGTTCATACTGATTAATCATCAATATGTTTGAAATATGTTGCCACATTTTCAATATCATACTATTAGTGATTAGCGTGCTGTCTGGTGACTTGCTGTTTATTAATTGCTCATCTGCTGTACTTGTAACAGTTACCTGGTGGAAAGAAAGATTCTTGACGGCATATCTTTTGTTCTGCCTGCTGGAAAAAGTGTGGCTATTGTTGGGACAAGTGGCAGTGGTAAGGCTTTGGGTTGTCAGAGTTCACCATTACCACAGGTTGTCTGTTCTTGCTTCATTTTATAATTTGACTAGTTCTCGATAAAGAAAACTTCATCAATTAGTTCTTCTTCATATTTGAGCATTTCAATCCCTGATGTCATTGGTCATGTATGCTTGGTTGCCTAAGCATTTACATGCAAGTAAGCAAATTAGGGTCAGTACTTGGTAAAATGCTTTTTGTTCTATGGCAACGTTTACCTAATTATGAAATACTTAATGAGAGATGACATGCAATTAACTTGTCTAAGAGCTGGCAAGCTACTAGACTACCTCTTTTGCTAGTCAGTGTGGCAACAATGAGCTGCTAGAAAAGAGCAAGAACAAGTTTAAAAAAAAAGGGGGGGAAGGGGTTTGGGGGTGGGGGTGGGGGAGGGGAGATTGGTGTGTGGGGATGGGGTTGGGGCCTGGGGCTGGGGGGATATCAAATGAAAATCGCCCCTTCCTGCTAATTCAGGCAATTTTTGTTATGCTGTTTGAGAAAATGAAATTCGATTTTATGCGGTTGTTTTAAATAATACCCATGCACTTGCATTACTGAATGCCTGTTCATTAGTCACCTTGCTGCATTATTAATTCCTCTTAATTGGTATATGCAGGCAAGTCAACTATTCTTAGATTGCTCTTCAGGTTTTTTGACGCTCATTCTGGAAGTGTAAGAACTAATACCTTCATTGTTAATAACTTAGGTGCTCAATTAATTTTAACTCCTCTTTCCTTTCTAGAACTTATTTCTTTGATCCAGAATGATGTTATATTCCAATTTTAGCAGTTCTGCTACTGGTATTTAAAACTGTTATTTGCTCTTGACAGATAAGAATTGATGGTCAAGATATACGGGATGTAACGCTGGATAGCCTGCGAAGGTCTATTGGTATTGTCCCACAAGATACAGTAAGTTCAGTTCAACAATTCAAATGCTGTTTTTTAGTCTTGCTATATTTCCGATAAATTAAAAGGATCCTTGTGAGATCATGCAAAGCTGTGATGTTGATGAGCTGTGCTACTCTTTTACTCAATGTGCAGGTGCTTTTTAATGATACAATATTTCACAACATTCACTATGGTTGTCTTTCAGCAACAGATGAGGAAGTATGTCTTTTTTCTTTTTCAACTTTGCTGACTATGAAGTTGATTGTACTTATACTTATTTACACATAGGTCTATGCTGCTGCTCGACATGCTGCAATCCACGATACTATCATGAACTTCCCTGAGAAATATTCTACTGTGGTAGGGGAACGAGGGCTCAAGGTGAGAGGTTCACTGATTAATTAAACAAATGCATTTCTTAGTTATGGTTGTGTGACACTTATCTAAAAAATATGGGAAATATGGGTGAGGTGCTGTTTTATTTTTAAAAGTTTGCTTGCCTTCTAAAATAATAAGAGCAAGAAGTCGAAAAATAATAACTGCTACATCCCTTTCATACTTTGTCGGGATAAAGGCGCCTTTTCTTTTAATCTGTGAATTAACATTATTTGCTTGCCCCTTAATGCTTACAAGCAGGATGTGCGATCAGACCCATTTTCTAGAATTCACTTTTATTCTAATGCATCTTATTTTGAGAATAAGATCAAGTTTCAATCTGTTGTGGTCAGCATGGTCAGTTTTGTGCCATGTTAATCTATTATAGTTATATTTCTGTTCATTTGGATGGTATATATTTGATGGATTTAACCTACTGCTTAGAATGGTGGTTTTACTGTTCCAAGAGGCCTGAACAACCACGCAACTTGCAAAGTTGACTTCTGTGGTTCTCAAATGGCATCAGTCATTCATGTATGTGGCCAGTGGACTGTGTACATTTGTCACATTGGGGTTAAATCACATATATAATCACGGGTATTTGTATAGAGTCCCATTATGGTCACTTCAATTTGACTCATAAAAATCATTGATCCAACCTGAATCCAGTTTCTCCCAGTTCAGGATTGGGTCCATGTCCATCACATTGTTGAATTCGGATGGGTCTGAGTCAAACACGATCCAGTTATTTGGACTACTAAAGAAATAGGGTCAGATTTTCCAACAAAGCTAGAAATTATAATGTTGCCCTTTAAACCTAAAGTAATGATCGAAGTTCTAATTTATCCTAAAAAGACATGAATAAGACTCTAGTATATTTTCCAAATGGATCTCATATGAAATCTACATCATAATTCTGGACTTAAGTTCTTAAATTTGAATTTTCTTGTCTTCTTATTTTGCATCAGGAACTCAACTAAGCACTATTACCAAACGATTGGGACTTGTGAATTATATTGCAAGTTGTTAATTTCAAGAGCTAGTTTTCATTAGTTGATGGAAGAATATTGAATTCATTTCTTTCTGTTTGGTGGAAAGACTCCTAAAAACTTGTTCCTGGGTTGGGCCGTAGGCCTCATTTTGTGAAGAAAATTGCGGGTCAGGCGAGCCTGACCTTTAGAAAATTTAACATTTTTCAAGACCAGGTGTGGCCCATGAACAAGTTAGTACAAGACAGATGTCAAAATCACAGTTCCCATAATCAAACGTACCAACTTGTTAGACTAAAAGAATGGCACTTTTGAGGAAAAGCGGGTCGGTTCACTTAACATACTAAATAAGCAAAAAAAAAAAATAAATAAATAAATAAAAAATGAATGACCTGCATGGTTGAACTACACCATTTTTAATCAACTACATGGTTCAGCAATTAGGTTATCAAAATTAAATTAATGAACTTCATTTAAGCAATTTTTGAGTTTTTAATCTTAATTACATAAAAATATGATAATTATAGATAGGTGTATATATACATTAAATTATATTGATAAATGACTTCTATACATGAAATTATGTTAATAAATTTTGACACATTATTTAATAATTAAAAAAATATGCAGTTTGATCATTGAATCGATGGTTGGACCTTAATTTTTTATTTTCACGATTCAATGCTAAGTTCAATTATGATAACTCTATGAGAAAGTTGTGTGGCAGACTATGTGATGCAATTTGTGTTCCTCCGATGGGCATATGTCCCATCATGACCCAAGCTGGTCTTAGAGAGGACCATTCTTTACTATTTTTCTTCTTAGGAATCTTAATAAGTAATTAAACACTCTTCTAGGGTTATTTAGTAATATTCGATTTATTTCTCCATATAATGTTGTAGTCTCTACAAATATATTTGGTTTTTGGTAGAATTAAAGTGTTTTGGGCGTGAAAATCTTGGGTTCTACATCTGTATGATTTAGGAAGCTGCATGGGCAATAGAATGAATAATAAAGAGATTATACTTTGTGATCAATACTCCAATGAAGATAAGGCAATTATCTGTGCATCAGTGAACCCTTAAACATCAACTAATCAAGTAATTTTTCTTTCCAGTTAAGCGGTGGTGAGAAGCAGCGTGTGGCATTGGCACGTGCATTTTTGAAAGCACCTCCTATTCTGTAAGAACTTCATTATTCTTATTCTTGGCCAAACTTATGTGTGTGTATGTGTGTGTGTGTATATATATATATATATATATATATATATATAACTATTTTGAGCTGTCTATTTCCTTTCTCAAAATCATAAAGACTGAAATTATTTTGTCTCTTATAGTTCTTGTGGTTTCTTCCTTGGAAATTACCAAATAACAGTCAGTCCCTTGCAAGCACCTAATGGAAAGGAAATGCTAACAAGAATTTAATTATCTTTACCAAATTCATTTTTTCAAATTATAGTTTGGTTATGTTTATGATGGTGTTCTATAGTGTTCTAGAATTTATGAGCTGGGTTATGACAATCTTCACGTGTTCAGTATTTTGGTCATTGTGTTTTGAAATGTTTCTTGTCAATGATACACTCAACTTCTTGTGTACTCAAATGAAATGGTCTTCGAATTAACATTTCCTTGAAACTTGTTAGAGCAATGATATTTAAGTTACCAATTATGCTTATGTTCAGTGGATGATAATACACATAGAAAGGTCAACAGGTAAAATTTTCTTATGCATCATTTAATATTTCTTACTCTTAAATTTTGTTTTCATCTGTCTCAATTTGGCCTTTTTTGTGTACTAGCATAACAATGTTGGTCTATCCTGCAGAGTATTCTTCATCCTTTTCTATCTATAGGTCTAAATCTTATGTTACATTATTTTTCACTTGTTCGTTAGCTGTCCAGCTGTGTGTTCAAACCGAAAACTTTGCCCTGGGGTATCATATGCTAACATGACATAAACAGGTGTGGGCATGAAATATATGTGAAATGCAATGAAGCTTAATTTGAACATTGGAACCTTCCTACTGCATGTGTTTTTTTACTTTCTTTGAAATGCAAAAATTTATTCCTTATTGTAACTACTCTTTTTCTTATCTTATATGAAGCGGAAATCATATGGTTATTAAATATATATTCTTATTATTAATTTTCTTTTTCTAGCAAAATAAAAATTTGTAAAATATACTTTTTAGGAAGTAAAACATAAGCTAATTAAATGGAGCCTTAATATCATTGGATTTAACTAAAGCATACTTGATATAATTGCGAATTAACATTAACTTATATGCAAAACAAGTAGTTATGAAAGCAATTAATTTTATAATTACTTAATAAATTATTTATGAAATTACACACATTTTTAACTCTTTGGTTGAGTTCCCATATTTTGGCTGTCTCCAAATTTTAGCGTGTAAATGTCACATTTAATCCATTTTTCATATTAATATCTAAATGCATCAAAATAAGCAGTTATAACTCCATATATACATACTTTTGCATTTCCATTAAATTCAATTTCAATTTCTATTATAACTAGAAACTAGAAAGTGTTAGGTAGAAAATATGGACAACATATATGGATTGAAACTTAAAAAATTCACAAGATTGATAGTTGGGATTGGATTAGATGTCCTTCGACATATTAAATTAGGATATACATTAATCCAATTCACATCCAATCCTTTGATGAACTTATGCTAATCAACCCATTTAAGAATGGTTTTATTGACCACGCTCTTTTAAAATGTGTATCTTTGGTGTTTCTTCCAAATGATAGACCTTTATTTGGCTGTTATCCCTAATTTCTTTGAACCATCATTGTTTGGCTACTCTGCAGTGTTGACATTCTCATTTTATTTACATTTAATGCTGATATCCTGAGAATATCCTATACTTTTCATTATAAACCATTTCTATTGCTATAGTTTTCTAATAGGTATGGGGTTGTTTTATGGTAATCTTTCTGTACAGCGATACTTTCCACACAGCAGTTATTTTGTTTAGGAAGTCTGTGCAAGAAATCTTCTCCTGAATCTTGTTGTCAATAGTGATCTTTAAAAGTAAATATAGTTGTCTTTTCTTCCCTTTCAGTCATATATATTGGATGGTTTTGATTTCCTCAGGCTGTGTGATGAAGCTACAAGTGCACTTGACAGCACTACAGAAGCAGAGATATTAAATGCGTTGAAATCATTAGCCAATAACCGGACTTCAATATTTGTTGCTCATAGGCTTACAACTGCAATGCAGTGTGATGAGGTAAGCATATTCATAAATTATGTATTTTTCTTAATGTGCTAAATTTTTAGGGTTTTGTTGACTGGAATGATTTCAAAGTTTATAAAAGAAACATGATTTGATGGGGTATGGAAATTAGGTTACGTTAAGCATTATTGTAGCTTACTATTCACTAGACAGCAGCATGATTATTTTAGTTAACCGGGGTATATATAGTGATTTTTTAGTTCTCCTGAGATAAGGCAGGCTAAAATATTTCTAGGGTCTTAAATTCAGGTCCCACCAACCCTCCCACCATCACACCACCCACCAGCACTTCCCGTGCCTATTTTGGAGTCCATGTTCAATTTGGATTAGGATTATTAGTAAGCTATATCAATGCAAAGGTTTTTCTTATAGGTGGGAGTACTAAACACGGTTTCAAAAAATGGATGAAATTTCTGGTATTAGCCAGATGGCAATGGAATTTTGGCATGCCAATATGGGCTTTCCCCATATGTTGCTATGAATTTCATATTCATGGCCTAATTGTCCGCAACAAAACTATACAAGGTGAAACATATGATACATTCTATTATGGAACAATAAGCACCTTTTCATCCCAAAAGAAGAAAGAAAAGACAAGGAGAAATGAGATGGTTATGTACCTATGTTAGGTGCTTTTTTAGTCTTTGTTCTTTTTTACTTTTTCTTTTTTAATTTTAACTTTTATTCTATAAACCCCATTTCTTTTTTTAGTGTTTGTTCCTTTTTTACTTTTATTAATTATAATTATATTCTTTCCTTATATATCAATTTTCATATATAATTTTTAAGAAAAAATGTTTATTACTATAAACATATAATAATTAAAATATAGAATTTACGAGTTTCATGTATTAATTAATGGTTTTGCTAACTTATCCCTAGATCAGGCAAGTTAATAAGCTGTCCTTTTTTATTTTTACAAATATATCCTTTAATTCCCCATGAGTTGTATTGCTAAAATTGGATATTCTTGTAATTGTAATAATATTTGTTTCCCAAAGAGCATCCTCCTTTTTCCTCAGATATCCCCTTGTCTATCTCATACACAAAATTTTGTTGTTAGAGCTACAATCTTGTACATATTCATGGTACAAATTCAAGGAAAACAAATCAGTTAAAGAAGATGTGAGAGATGAAGAATTAATTATTATTTAATTTAAGAGAAATAAATACTTTTGAGATTTTTGGCAAAAGTTTAATTAGTTATTATTATTATTGAAATCTTGGAAAATTTGATAGAAATAAAGAAAAAAGGATTTCTGAATGAATATAAATTAACTTTTGAACACATGATTATGGAAAAATTATCAAGTCCATAAATCTAGAATCTATAAAATCAATGACAACTGAGCATCATTAACCAGAAATTCAGAAAAAAAAAAAAAAAAAGTTAATCCCAGTTCCCAACAGTATAGTATATCTCACTTTCCATATTTGGTTAGTTGTTCAAGTTTTAAGTTTATGAGAATTAGAGAGAGTGTGTTTATTTGTTTTTTTCTTTCACTTTTAAGATGTTTTCTTTAATCCAACTTTCTAATAGTATTAAAATTATAAGAATGTCCAATTTTAGAAATACAACACATAGAAAATTGGAGGATATATTTGTAAAAATAAAAATGGACATCTTGTTAACTTGTCTAAACTGGGGAAAAGTTAGCAAAACGCATTATTTAATAATAAATTTTTTTGTGAAGAAATTTAAAAATAAAATTTAAAAATTTTGATTAAAAATTATGAAATATTAAATTAAAATAAATTATTAAATAATATATCAAATTGAAAAATTTAATATTATTATATTCATATATTCTTTTTAAAAAAGTTATTCTTTTTAAAAAAGTTATTATCTTACTAATTTCATATTTGTTTTACGTATTTTTATTAAATAAAAAATTAAGATATCCAATTTTGTTTGTGGTTCTTAAAAAAAATTAGTTGATAATCATTGAAAACTATTTATTTAACTATTTTTACAAAATATTGTGAGAAAATAAAATATATTTTTCATTTTATTTGTAAGTATTAACTAAAATATACAAAAAAAAAAAATTGTGAATTTTTTAATATAATTAATTTACTTTTACTCTTACGCAAGTCAATATAACTTATTTTTTATTTTTAAATTTTAATAATATATAACCTTCAGGAAGTTGTAATAATATATATATGCATGTATTCTTTGTAATTTCAATTTGGTTTGTTTGGTTTTCCTTGTCATGATTTTGGTTCAATTTCTCTCAAATTTTGGTTTGGTTTAAAAAAGTTTTGTTGGTTTGATTTTGGCATTTCTCAATTTTGAATTTAACTGATTGATGCTCTCTCTCTCTCTCGGGGGCATCCTAGGGAATTTTTTGAATTTTGCAATCTTATATTTAGAATAGTAAAAAAGGAACTCTGTCACTGGTTGCATATGAATATTACCTTGTGGGCCTCACCAACTAGTTTAAGATTTTAGTTGGATGCCCCAACACAAAACAGTCTGTTCAATTCAACAATGGAGTTTATTGCTATCTGTGCGCCATAGCATTAATCTTTCTGTTGTTTTCTTCTCCTACCTATGCTACATATTTATACCGTCTTCCATTCCTTCAAATATGGTTTTCAGATAATAGTTCTGGAGAATGGGAAGGTGGTTGAGCAGGGACCCCATGAAGTTCTGTTGAACAAGGCAGGAAGATATGCACAATTGTGGACACAACAAAATAGTACTGTGGATGCCATTGATGCAGCTGTTAAATTGGAGGCGTAACAGTTTTGTTCCTCTAATAATCTTTCCATCTTCTTCCTGACACCATACAAAGAGAATGTTAGCTCAGTTTTCTATATCATTGAGTGAGCCCTTGAAATGCGACTCAGGCACAGGAACAATTTGATGATTTTTAAACTGAATTTGATGGTTTTAAAATGAGTATGCAAAGGGGCAACATTTGTCATATATTGGAAGAAAGATAGCAATATCATGCTACATAAGAAGACATTTGGAACTGAAATTATGGGGAGATGCACATAAGTCTCCGCAACTTGGTGAATCACACACGTCAAAAGCCATCGAAGACCTGAGATTTTTTTTTTTCTCCTGTCTATTTTCTGGTCCTTAGAGCGGATGAGATTTAATTTAATGACATGAACTTGCTTCTCATCATTGTTGTAGAATAACAACATACCAAAACTAATTTACAAATTTTGTATCATCACTTGATATTTAGATATTGTAATAGAGTCTTTTGTAATTCCAGAAATGCTGATGTTTGTGTCTATCTGTGTTTGTGTGTCTATCTGTGATTCCATATATTAATAGCCTAATAAGAGCAAAATGTTTTGACTTCTATCATATGATTATATTTGGTTGTACTTTCCATTATAATCTTTTATGCATCAAATAGGGGGAGAGGAAAGAAGCTGCCATAGTAGGACGAGATTTGCTCATTTACGACAGCATTAACGTTGGCCTATAGGCTTAGCAGTGGCATATATAGCAGTATGCATTGTTGGCATTTTCCGTGCTTATTATTTGCTCTTCTATATTCAGATACCATATGCACACATATATTGCACTTGTATATCATATTGACTATAGACGAGGGATTCAACGTAGCCGTTTTAGAAAATGTTCAGGCTTAACTTGGTAACTTTGTCGTGTCGATAAAGACATTACCTAATGTGTTGTCACTGTGCCAAATGTGTCGACTATTTCAGGTCGAACCAAACTGGAAGTTACTGGGCCTTGAATCACCGTACATTTGTCAAATTGATTGTTCCACGTAAAACTTACCATATCACTGACTGGGGCACACAACATCTCAATTTATATGCAGAAGAGTTGTCTCGAGTATGCAGTTGTAGTAACCTAAATATCATTTTCAGTGTATCATTTTAGGTATAAAGGCTGATAGTAGGAAGGAGTAGAGATTTTTCTAGTTTTGGAAGAAAATCATATTCTACTATCACAGAACTGTTAGTTGCATTCAACCGATTTGTTGTTGGTAAGAATCAATTTGGTAATTTGCCTCGTGCGATTTCTTTCAACATAATTTTGTGCATTGTATGTTTACTTCAAAATTGTTTCTGCTGCTGTTCTTCTATTCTGTGCTTGCTTATCAGGTTACTGATGTGGCTATTCATTTAAGTCAATTTTTTTGTCCATCCATATGTTCTGGCTGGCCAATTCTCTTTCGCCCCATATGCTTTCCTTATTTATTATTGGTTTATTTCTTAAGATTTATTTTTTGATTTGATTGTTTAATTATTATATATTTCTTCCTCTTCAATAACTGTCATGCTTGTGTTGATTTTGGAATTATTGCTCTCTCTTTCTGGAGTTCTGTTGACAGAAAAAAAAGAAAAAAAATGGGAAACAAAAGAGGATTTTGAAGATTGGAAAGAATATCTTAGTAAAGGAAAATAAATTGAAAGAAGATTATTTTACCTTTGAAAATAGAATTAAAATAATTAGTTTCATAGGAGAATCAGATTTGACCAATGAGGTATTAGATATGGTCTGTGCAAATACTATGTGGACCCTACATGTGGGCCCACTATTTTGTGTATTGTTAGGATATATTTAATTTTTTTCTTCGGTTCTAGAAAAAAGTGACTACTGTTCATCATATCAGATTCTTCCCATTTTTAGTGTGTGAGAAGTAGCAGTAGCAGTTAAAGCAAAGCTAAATTCCAATTTTGTTTTATTTTTTTTAGTTTCATTTCTCTGTATTGTGTTTATTTCTCCTTAAAAGTACTGTCAACTAATTATTTTGATGCAATGTTCTTCAAGGTTTTTTAGCCATTATCAGCAGAAATCAGCAATGACAAAACCAACTAATTGATGAAGTGTCTATGTGTATTTTATATATATATATATATATATAGCCAAAAAAAAATTGGCTTCCTAACATATGTAATGGAACTGCATAGGGGAATTGTAATTTTTGTCATAAATAAAAATGCGAAAGAAGGTAGCAACAGCAGGATATAGAAGGAGTGCTCGAATATCTGAATTGGAGGAGAAAGCACGCACGCTAGCTCTCCAAAAGCGAACACAATCAGTAGCTAGTTCATCATCACCACCACCAGCTGCTAAAAAGAGAGGCCGCAAGCGTAGAAGTCTTCAAGCAGTGGTAGTTAATTCTGTTACTGACTCTCCTCGTCAGGTCTCTCTCTTTCTCTCTCCTTTCTTTTATTATCATCTTATTTATTTATTATGTATTTATTCATTTCTCTTTTAGCTCTACAGTATCTTTTTGACTGTTGATTATTTAGTACAGTAAGTGTTCTGCTTTATTTCATCTATAAATGGGAAGCTTTACACATCCCTTTTGTGCATGCCATTTCATTTATGTGAAATTATGTTAATCATGTATTTGGAAATTTTAGCTAGTAATTTATAGAATAATAATGCATGATTAACTTACCCTTTCTTACTTAAACCTTTTATAATCTGCCAACTCCTCCCATATTCAAATTGAAATTGATAGTGAGAATTCTCATAATTTTCTTCTGTAATAAATTATGAGTTGCTGATCAGTGCTAACTTCTCTTACTTTCTGAAGAGCAATTGCAAATCTATTTCAACTTACATGTAATAAAATAATTATATGTCTTATTACTTCTGATCATTTCCTTTTTAACTTTGATTTACAAATAAGCAATTTATTCATGATCATATATATGTTTGGCCAAAAGCTGAAATGATGGTATGATAAGCCAGTTGGAACAAGATCTTCCAATTGTGCTTTTTCTGCTTTTTTATTATTGGTAGTTTACTTATTTAAAATAAGGAGAAGTTGAAAAGGAGATTGAGATAGTTAAAGCATGTGCATTGTTGACCAGAAAATGCACCAGCAAATGGGATATCAGATTGTAGTTTGGTAATTGATGGTTTGCTTTCCTTAAAACAGAAAAGATGCTATATGCTTGCTTTTTTATATAAGAACTTGCATATTGTAACGGAAATGCTTATATTTAATCGGATTCCAACTAGGATTTGAACTTGCAACATCTTAGCTTGTAGTATTGCAGTCGTATGTAGGATTGAAAGGTTGAGAGTTGGAATTTAGGTTCAAGCTCAATCAACTGAAAAAATATATAAGCCCTTCTGTTACAATATAGAACTTCAAATGACTATTGCCATTTTCTTTATAAGAGCATTTTCATTTTGTAAATCATTTGTGTAAGGACATATTTCAGCCTTTTCTTACATTTAGCTGTAAACAGGAAGGTGAAGACCAAAAACATGAAGACACTGCCATAAAATCTGGTGAGCCCTTAATTCACATATGAAAACTTGAATATACAAAATCCTGTTTTCTAAATTCCTAGTTCTGATTAAATTACTTTCTTATCAAAGAACAAACGGAAAATTTACGGATGCCGAAGAAACAGACGCTAGAGTTTATCCTTGACATACTGCAAAGGTAATTAAATTACTTAGAAGGATGAATTTATTACACTGGTTGAGTAGTGTATAACATTATTTTCTCATCTTACATTCATTATGCTTTTCATATAGGAGAGACACACAAGAGATATTTGCACAGCCAGTTGACCCTCAAGAGGTATGCAATGCATCCCTTAGATACCCTTAAATCTTTTTCTTTTTCTTTTTCGTATCCGTAATAAACATATTATTACTGTGATCCTCCTTGAACCTCGCAAAACAAGGATCTGGTGCCCTGGGGCCACCTTTTATAATAAACTCATTATTTGTCTTTCTTTGTAAGGTGGCTGACTATTACAATATTATCAAAGAGCCAATGGATTTTGGCACCATGAGGGCTAAACTTCAGGAAGGAATGTACACAAATTTTGAACAGTTCGAGGTTTGCATCAAAATTTCAAAAAAAAAAAAATAACTTTTTTCTATAAAATCAGTTCATTGAATATTTTGTCAAGAACATTTACTCTATTAAATGATATTTAATTTCTCCAAATTATTCCACAGCGCGATGTGTTTCTGATATCTAGCAACGCAATGAAGTTCAATTCTTCAACTACTGTTTATTATACAGAGGTAGGCTGGCTTAGTTCATTTACGGATTTATTTATATTTCAAACTTGTGATCATACCAAGAAAATATTCTGGTATCTCAATTAATGAAAAATGTCATTACCTTTAGGCTCGAGCTATAAGTGAATTGGCTCAGAGGCTTTTCCGCGCTTTGAAAACTGAGCCAGAGAACTTTCAATTGGAGTATTCACGGACAAGAAGACGCCCTGGCAGGAAACCACAAAGTGAAGCTGCAAAACCTGCTAAAACTGGTAGTTCAAAAGATGGTGTTTCTCGTAATGATCAATCTCTCAAAAGAACTACCCAGCAATCCCGTTCTTTATCCTATTTGAAGCCTTATGTTAGCCAAATGAATAATGAATTTCTTCCTGGTAAGAGATTAGGCCTAACAATCTCAAAAATCCCAAACTTCTAGTGCTTTTTTAATTATATTCTATTCTTTCAATTTTATCGAATTAATACACAAGTTTGTGGATTGGTTTCAAATATATCCAAGAGGTTTGGACATTTGTCCATGCTAATATAACATTGAACTAGAAGGCAAATATTGACAAAACTTGCTATCTTAGAAGCAACGGACTCCTCCTTAGTGCTTTTTAAAATTTTACAAATTATTACATTTTGGTGTTTCTTAAGACTATGGGATCTATTTATTGTAAATTAGCGAGTTATATTTATATTCCCTTTCAATTTGAGTGCTATATTAATAGAGAAATATGTCTCATATAACTTGAATACAATTAAAACCAATTCAAAAATTTACATATTAAAAAAATGCATAAAGTTCAAAATTTATGAGGTCATTAACCTGAGAGATTAACTAATTTATTTTACTATATGCTTGAACATTGGAGTTCAAATTCTTGCTTGCTTTGAACAGTGTCAAGAGATGGCAGGTTTTTAAATTCCTCTGGAACTGAAAGGCGAATGACATACACGTCTAAGAATTCCTTCTGCGGTGAGAATGAGAAGATACTTTCAACAGTTTATAATACCTCAAAGTCGCTTATCCCTGTAAGTTTGTCATATAGGGAATGGATACACAAGCAGGCTTAGATAGACTCATTTATTTACAAGATTATGAATTTTTCACTGCAATTTAGTTCTCAATGTTTTAACTTATGTAACAGTTTGATCCCTAAAATTTCTAAACATAATGTATTGTAGTTCTTGAGTGATTAGATTGTAAAACATTTTAATCCTTAAAAATCTTGCACTTTTCAATAGAATTAGTGTAGGGACTAAAATTAGTTAAACATTTTAAAACAACATGAACTAAAGTGTTAATTATGTCGAATTAGGAGTGTTATAGTAATTCATCCTATTTATTTTCCAAATTTAATTGCATACTCGTATTTGTGATCAGGTTACTAGTTCAGCTGCTCGATATGGAGACAGTCTAATGCAATTTGCTAAAGATTTAGGACCTGTAGCTCAAATTATTGCCAACAAGAAACTAGGAAAATCTCCAATTGGAGCTGCAAACTATGTTTCTTGGTCTCCAACACCACATTTTAGCAATACTGCTGATCATCATCTAGTTCCTACACCATCTGCCCTCCAGAGTCCTTATAATAATAATAACTTCATTTCTAGTACTCCTGCTGGTTCTTATAAAGGAAAGATGGTCTGTAACTATGGTGGACCAACTATTCTTCGAGGTGAACCAATCCCAACTTACACAGCTAATGGTGGATCTATCAATTATAATTTACTGGGAAAGGAGAGTACTTATAGAAGCAGAAATTTGGATGATTGTGATTCTTCTAAAACAAGTGAGAATATGGACCTTCTTATATCAACTCTGGATCAAATTAGTGCTATTCAAAGTCGAAACAATTATACTCCATCAGGTTCATATTATCCTCTTACAGGATATGAAGATTGGCCTTCTACTTCTCTATATTCTCATATCAATAATGCGTCTCAGTCTTGGCTACTAAATAACCAGTCAAAGCCTTATCAAACTAGTATGTTTTCGAGTACAAGTAAAGCTGCCCCTGCCTTTGCTTCTTCTACCCCTGCCTTGGCCTCTGCTGCCTCTGCCTATGCCTCTGCCTATCCCTCTTCTGCCCCTGCCTTTGCCTCTGCTTCCCCTGCCTATGCCTCTGCTGCCCCTGCCTTTGCCTCTGCTGCATCTTCCTTTGCCTCTTCTGCCTCTGCCCTGCAGGCCTCATGGGGTTTGCCTGCGATATGTGATCTTCCGGTGCTGCAACCACAGGATAATGAGAAGATTCTATTATCCCAGAAAGCATTCTTTCCAGAGAAACAATCACAGGTTGCATCAACTCAAGAAATACCGTTATTTAATACAAAGAATTTTCTTGGAGGAGCAACAGGCAATAGACAAGGCTATCATCATCAGGTAGCGTCTAATGCTCAATTATTTTGGAAGACTAGAAGATCCAACTTATTAATAGATAACAAGCAGCCTGATTTGGATCTTCAACTTTGAGCTTAACAGGAAAAATTAATAAATAAATAAAAGGACTTATTTTCTGTTTGTTTGTTAGTTTTATCTAGTAAGAATTATGAGAAAACATATTTATAATTGGAATTGGCCTCTGGCCTGTTGTGAAAACCTGAAATGATGCTATGATCTATTTGCTTTAATCAGGTTGATTCCTTTTGTTGCTAGGCTTTCATTATTACTTGGCTTGTCTGTTCTCTAGAAGCAGCAGTTATGTATTTGTTTTTGGTTTATAAGAGAAATGAGACTCGAATTCTTTAAAAAGTGAGGTCCGCAACCCAGCCGATGAACAGGTGTACCAACTGCTAGATAGTCTGTGGGTGCAAGGGAGGAACGTCGAGTATAAAGGTTTGTATTCTTTTATTGTTCATTGACAAAGCTAAGTATCATTTTCTTTTGATACATCAAGTTATTGCAGGGATAACTTTGCTACTTAGTAAATACTATAATACACACATGCACACAAATGTTAACACACCTTCTTATTTCTTTTTCTTTCATTTGAAAAACTTGGTTTGGGATTACAAAACAATTTTTTAATTTGACATTTATTTACATAAAATGTTTTATTGTTACATAAGAAATTATAAATTGTTGAGCTATTTTAATTATGATTCACACCTTGATAGTTGTTATATGTGCAAATTGAACTCATAAATTTGTTCTTAAATATCAGAATAGAAGTTTTTTGAGATTCTAAATTTGTGAATTTCTCATATCATTTAGGATTTGAATTGTAATGTTTTAAGGGTTAGAATCTTAACTATAATCGAACCCTTGCTATAGATTTTTTTTTTTTTTTTTTTTTTTTTTTTTAACATGCAATGCGTACAAAAACAAATAGCGGTTTGCAATTTAATATTTTTATAATCCATTATAACAGAATCTAAATCTAAACTAAATAAAAATATATACGTACATATTTCCATCTACATAAATATGCATGTTTTGTAATTCATTTGCATAATAATGTGATAATGGTGGGGTTAGAAATTATATTCAATGGGATCACTTTTTATATTATTATTTTGATATGGACAAAATTTATTTAAAATTTCATAAATTTAGTTATGTTCGAACTAGATTCTAATTGATAAATTTGCAAACGAATTATAAATTAAAGATACCATAAATTTAAAATGAATTCAAACACATAAATTTGGTAAGAGTTTGACACTTGACAACTCATTTGTTGATTTTTTTTTTTTGTCACAAGAATTAATAACTCCACTTGGGATTCATTTATTGGTGCCAAATATAATCAGAGTTGAATATTTGGCAACATATTGAATAAGTGTATTTGCAATATATATCAATTGATTTATTTGTCATGAAAAATATATTCAATGAATGTATATATCACATAAATTTGTACCAATTCTATTTAAATTCTGTTTTTTTAATTTTTTATATTGAAATAATCAAATGCACCTATTCTTTAATTATTATTACTTCTTAAAAAAAAAATTCTTTCTAAAATTATTATTCTTATAATTACCTATAAATTTAACATTATAATAAAAATCTATTATAAAAAAAAAAATTAAAAATTAAAAAGAATAACATTATAATAAACATCTATTATAAAAAAAAATTAAAAAGAATAACATTATAATATAGTTAATAGCCTATTATATATATATATATATATCCATCCTTTGATTGAAAAATGGACTGTCACCTTTATCATGGAAAGAAAAAGAAAATAAACATTAAATTAAAGTATACCACATTTTCCAATACGTAAAAAATTTAAAACAAAATTCAACTTCAAAACAAAATTAACATGATTATATTATTAAATATTAGAATATTATGAATGAGTATATTGTAACAAAATTAATTTATACAAAAACTTCAAAAATGAAATATTTTTAATTATAATTTGAACATTTATTTATACATTTATTACTTTTGAATAAAAATCTTAACATTTATTTATGTATTTATTACTTTTAAAAATTGTAACTCATAAGAATTAAAGTAAAAATATAATGATTTTAATGACTTTTGAAATTATATTTTAACTATATCTCATATCATTCAAAGTATAAAATTATAATAGACAGACAGTTCAATTCTCCAAAATTTTGGTATCTGATAAATAATAATATCAGATAAATCCCTATTAAAATATTTGGGTATATTTGTAACATCAATCTGTAAAATATTATGCAAAATATTAAAGTACTAATATAAAATATTATGCAAGTCATTGAAAAAAAATTAAATGTATAAAATATTTAAAAATTTCAATGACTTATATTTATATAATATAATATTAAATGTTTTAATATTAAATTGCATTACAACTCATGCAATATAAAAATTAATTTAAATTTTTTGATAAAAAAAATTACATCTATAAAATATTATGAATATAAAAATTAATTGTGATAATTAATTTTTATATTCAAGAGATTTTTGTAACATAAAATTTAACTGAATCTTTGTGATTTTTATTTTGTTAATAATTGTCTAAATTTTAACAATTATTTTCAAATCAAATAAGTTGAACAAGTATGAATTGACATTATTTCTTTCATCTAAAAAATATCATGAAATTTCATTCCATTTTTCAAAGATTCATTTAATCAATTCTTTACTATGTTGAGGTGAATTGTTTGTTATTATTTTTATTGTTATTTTATTATTTTCACTATATTTTGCTATTGTTTATTTTTATTAAAATAATATATATATATATATATATATATATATATATATATATATATATATATATATATTTGTAGGAGACATGTAGTAAAGTGATGAGAATTATTGTTTGAGTGAAAATTTTAAATTTAGATAAAGATATAAAAAGATTAAAATAAGAATTTTTCGATTATGAGATATTAAATTCGGTAAAAATTAATATTTTATTAACATTAATATGGATATCTTCTTGAAAAAAAGTAATTTTTTAAAAATATTTATTTTATTTTAAAAAATAATAATATAACAATTCGATTTCAGCTTTTTTAGAAAAGGAAAAAAAATTATATAATGTAGAAATTTGGTATAATTGCAAATTAAAAAAAAAAAGAAAATTATAGTTTTATTAAATTAAGATTATTAAATTGATATAATTGAGTTAAAAAATTAATATTTTAAAAAACATTACTGTGATATTCATAATTAACTTTTATATGATGAAACTTACATAGCATTGCTTTAAGGTACAAAAGAATTATACTTTTTGACTTTAAAAATCTCGACATCAACATGACAATCAAAACAATAATGATTAAATCGGACAAGTATTAAAATTAATAATAAATAATGATTATCATGAGATTTATGACAAAAATCAACTCTTCAGAAATATAAGAACATTTTTTATTAAAAATAAATAAATATTTTTTTTAGTGTAAAAGGAATTTCAATATATCTTCATATTAAATTTGAATATTTTTTATTCATTATGAAAATATAAGTGAATAATTATTAAATTAATATATAACAATTCGACCAATTTATAAATTCAACCTTAATTTTTATTTGGGGTGGAAGTCAAACCAACTATACTGATCATATAGAATTAAATTAACCAAATTAAATTAAAATTGATGATTTTATAATTTATTTTATTTTATTTTATTTAAAAAATAAAATAAAATAAAAATTCAGTTTGGTTTACATTTTAAAATATTTTTTTATCAATTTCAAACCTAGCCAAACCATATATATAGAGAGAGAGAGAGAGAGAGATTTTTTTTTATTATTATAATTAAATATTTTATTTTATTTTATAAACAAACACATATTTTTAACTTAATATTAATTTAATTTTTTTTAAATAATCCATAAAAATTAACTAAAAATAAATAAAAAATAATATAGTTCTTGAGAAAAAAAAAAGTTTTGAGCGTGTCAATTAATGTAATAGATAAATTTTACATTGTATAATATTAAATTATTCTTAAAATTTTTTTATTTCTTATATTTTATTGATATTTTTTTAAAATTTATAATAAAATAATAATTATTTATTAAAAAAATCTTTGAAACAGACAAATCGAAAATATTTAAATCGATAATTTAACTAAAATTATGATTTAATTTAATTTAAAAAATTTCAAATCAAAAAAATTAATTTAATTTAATAACAATCTTTTAAACTGATTAAATCAAACCGATGCCACACTTAATTTTAACTAAATTATGTAAAATGTTTCTCTCAAAACTACAATATTTCTAAATGCATATTTTATTGAAATGAATAAAAAAAAAAACTCATTCCGTTAAAAAAAATTGAATGATCAAAACAAATTACAAACAACCAATTGCTTCTAGTTAACAAATTATTTTAAAAATTACTTTAATAAAAAATACATTCATAATTTGAGCAACACATTTTAAAATCATATAATATCACTGGCATTTTGTTAATATATATATATATATAAAGATGTCATTTCATGAATAATATCAAACTTAATTAAAATTTGATATTTGACATATATTAAATGTCATTTCATGAATCTAAATGCCAGATAGAAATAATTTTATATTTAGTTAGAATTTGACATTTCACATACATTAACATTAATGTATATATTTAAATTTAAAATTTTGATTTTAAATATATATATATATATATATATATATATATATATATATATATATATATTTTATTTAGATAGTATAAAAAATTTGAAATTTTAGATTTGAAATTTAAAAAAAAATAAAATTTTAAGTTAAAGATAAATATAATAAATTTGAAATAACTAGGTAAAAAAAGTATTTGAAATATTTAATTTTTAATGTGTTAGATTTTACTAAGTATTTAAATCAAATCCAAAATCACTTAATTTTAATTATTTAAATAAAAAATTTAACTCAAATTCAAATATATAGTCTAAATTTTTGTCATCCAAATAAATCATAAATAATTTTAAAATCAGTTCACTTAGCATCAAACCGATATACATATTGAGAGTATAGATTTTATTTATAAACTATAATAAAAGTGTTATGAAAATAAAGAAAATAAAAATAAGAACAATAATAAGAATATAGAAAAGAGAGTTTTTTATTGTCTTCTTGGTGTGTTCTACAAAGTAATAGGAACCCCCCATTTATAGGTTTTATCTCTACTATAAGTTACAAGATATAAATTCACCGTAAGTTAAATCTTATAAATGACATATAAAGCTAAACATAATGTACCAAATAAATACACCAAGTAATGGGGTAATGGGATAGGATATCAATGCACCAAATAAATATATCAAGTAATGGGGTAGTGGGATAGTTAAAAGGACATTCATATTATATATATTTATAATACACCCCATTGGATGTCCATTTTGCAAAGACTGACTCATTAAAAACTTTTACCAAGAAAAACCTAATAGGACAAAACCTTTGGTTAAGGAAAAAAGAGTACAGTGTTAAACTCCCCCTAATTGCAATATCACTAAAAATCTTTAAAGTGTCGCATGCCAATATTATGGACTAATTTTTTAAAAGTTGCAGTAGGTAATGTCTTAGTGAATAAATTTATTAGATTATCACTTGAACGAATTTGTTGAATATTAATTTCACCATTCTTTTGAAGATCATGTGTAAAGAAATTTTTTGATGAAATATGTTTTATTCTGTCATTTTTAATATATTCTTCCTTTTATTGAGCAATGCACGCTACGTTATTTTCATATATTATTATTAGAATTTCTTTATTGGAAGGTCGACCACATGATTCACGAATATGTTAGGTTATTGATCTTAGCCACACACATTCTCGGCTTGCTTTATGAATTGCTATTATTTCTGCATAATTTGAAGAAGTAACAACTATTGTTTGCTTAGTAGAACGCCAAGATATAGCTGTATTGCCACATGTGAATAAATAACCCGTTTGAGATCGAGTTTTATGTGGATCAGATAAGTACCTTGCATCTACAAAACCAACCAATTGGGGTGTAAAATCACTAGCATAATACAAACCCAAATCAATAGTTCTTTGAAGATATCGCAATATATGCTTAATGCCATTCCAATGTCTTCGGGTTAGTGAAGAACTATGTCACACCCCAACACCACCGGTGCCACGGTTTTAGGGCAAGGGTAGGCATAAAGCCATCATAAACCTGTAGAACACTCATATCCTAAATCTCATCTATATTACATATCCACAACATATATGGTTATCATTATAATTGTTCATTTCTATGATTCATGAAATCATCATTCATACATTTATATTCATCATTATAGAATTTCCTCTTGTTCCTTACAGATCAAAAGACACTTCCCACATCACTAAAGAACAAAGGCAGCTCAATCATAATAATTTAGACATCAAAATAGTATCATTCTCAATATCTAACTATAGAGCTGTAGAGTATACTCCTTTTTCATACAATACCATAATACAGACTGATAAACATAAATATATATATATATATCTCAAAAGAATTACATAGAGTCTTCTTGGAGGAATGAATCAAGAAGCTTTGTCTTCTATATTAGCTCCCTCTCGAGCTACACTACTACCTGAAATCCACAGAAGAGGAGTGAGCCTTTAACTCAATAAGATATAAACATGCATGATATAGATCAAGTCAAAAGTACATGAATAGGAAAATATCATAAGGTTAAGCTTTCAAAAACATAAGTGCTCACAATCGAATAGCACTGTCAAATCATATGATAGAACTACAAGGTGCATCAGTAGACTTGCTACCTTATCACAACAGGGTGTATCAGTAGCCTTGCTACTTTATCACCAACATATGCTTGGCCGAGCATACGCCTAGAGCTCATGGTCCCCTCTAGGTGGAACACTGATAAAAACCCTATCAGCTAGGTTCCCAAAGTGCACAATGGACTAATGAATTTACTCTTATCGGGAAAAGCGTTCTATTCATAAACATATCATAGGTCATATAATTTGAATTCCATAAGAATCATATTGGTCGCAAGACTATCAACATATAACATGAATTTATTCAAGTTAACAAATAGGTTTCATATGAACTTGGTCCAAGGAAGAATGACCAAGTCATTTTCAACATATAAGGTAATCACATGGAAAAAATCATTATTTGTTTGAGAACATCATAGGGATTTCAATTAATAGGTGCATAATGCATTATTTTGAAACATGAGGATCATATAAGCAAAATATTAGAATAGGTTGAATCATTCAATTTCAAAGAAGCAATATGTATATGCAATATTTATACTTACCTCTAAACAAATTTATCCTTATATTTCCCTCAATAGCTTGTTCATTCAATAATCTCCTCAAATTTCTTGAGTTCTCTTCTCCTATGAAAGTTTTCTCAAATATTCAAAATTAGGATTTTTCTTAATCAATAATACATAATATGATTTCTTATAATTTAACCATTTTATAGTCTCTATTATAGTTTCCTAACATCAATTTAATTTCTTCCTTAAAGAAAAATCTGAAATTCAAAACGAACATACTATTCACATCACTATTCATCAAATTCCATAATTTTTGATATCTCCATATTAATCAAAATTAATAGTCTTAATCACTTATAATAAACTCTACACACTTATAAATAACTATTTTAATTACCAGAAATTCCTAATGTAAAGAGAAAATGAAGTTAGGAGAAAATTACCTTATTTTCTCCAAAACTGAGTTCTTGAAGAATCTAACTTGAAAATGAGAAATACAGCCTTAGAATATTCTAATTTAATGATCTAATACATTAATTTTGAGTATTAATGCATTAGGAATTAAATAGGACTAATTTGAGAAAGATAGGAGAAGAAATGAAGAAGAACGAAGAAAAGAGAGAAAAGAAAATCGTGAAAATGACTACTGGATAACTAGTTAAATAGGCTGCTACTACTCAATTTCGCTTCGCCAATTCGCCTCGCCAATCCGCTCTGGCAATACCACTTCGTCAAAGCCACTTCGCCAATCCCACTTCGCATGTCCACTTCGCATATGCCACCTCGCATATGCCATCTCGCCAAACTATCCTCGCCTATTTCCACCTCGCATATGCTACCTCGGCAATGCCTCTTCACCAATCTCTCCTCGCCTATTTCCACCTCGCATATGCCACCTCGGCAATGCCTCTTCGCCAATCTCTCCTTGCCTATTTCCACCTCGCATATGCCATCTCAGCAATGCCTCTTTGCTAATCTCTCCTCGCCTATTTCCACCTCGCATATGCCTCTTCGCCAATCTCTCCTCGCCTATTTTCACCTTGCATATGCCACCTCAGCAATGCCTCTTTGCTAATCTCTCCTCGCCTATTTTCACCTCGCATATGCCTCTTCGCCAATCTCTCCTCGCCTATTTTCACCTTGCATATGCCACCTCAGCAATGCCTCTTCGCCAATCTCTACTTCGCTTATTGCCACCTCGACAATCCCACTTCGCCAATTCTCTGCTTCGCCAATTGCCACCTCGGAAATTCCACTTCGCCAATTCTCCTCTTCGCCTATTGTCGCCTCGACAATCCGACTTCACTAATTCTCCACTTCGCCAATTACCATCTCAGCAAACCCTCTTTGCCAATTGCCACCTCGGCAATCCCGCTTCGCTAATTGCCACCTCGGCAATCCCACTTCACCAATTCTCTACTTCATGAATTACACTTCACGAATATCACTTCGCCAAATGCCACTTCGCAATTGCTATTTCGCAAATGCCACTTCACCAAAGTTCACTTCGCCAAATTCCATTTTGGCGAATTGGAATCCTGTCTCGCCAGCCACCTCGCCCGCTCACACTAAAATTGTTCGTGAGTGAGATAGAAAAGTCCAAAAGCCCCGATTCTTTTTCCAATTAAACTGGACACACACAGGCTACAATTTTCATGTTTACCTCTTCAGCTCGCTCAGCCTCTCACCATCTCTCAATTAAGAAACCATCTCGCACTACTCGTATCTACCGAGCTGGAAAACCTTCCTTGCTAACTCATACTAAACTAGCTCTCAAATGAGTTATAGACCTCAAAACTCCTTGATTCTTTTTGTAACTTAAAATAGACACTCAGAGGTCCAACATATACAAAATTCAAATCAAAAGGAGATCTACACAAACTATGGTGAATTTCTAAATTCACCCTAACTTTACTGCCCAAAATCATCTGAATAGGTCTGATTAATTCCACTCTTAACTGAGATATACTTATCTAATTCCCCTAAAATTTTACAGACAACAACATAACACATAAAGGAACATTTCTTATGTTTTCACTTTTGGCTCATTCAGCCTCAATCATTCCTAGAAAAATTAAATATTCTCAAATTCCTGTAGAAAATAATGAACCAGACAGGTCCTGGTCAAGGAGGTATATCTCCTCACACACATAATAAATATGAGATATAAATCTACAACTTTTATATTTTACACTTTTCCAAATTATTCCTTTACATTCATGAAACCAGCCTCATAATCTCCTCTTTGCATACAAAATTCTGGATTCCTCAAAACATTTCTATATCCTCAATCAATTCAACAAACATACAATTAGTAAAATAAAAAAAAATGAAAGGTATTACAAACTATATCTTGCTAACAAATTGACAGAAAAAGTAATACCAAGTCTCGTATTATTAGCAAGATACATTAATGGACCAATGGCACTAAGATATGGTACTTCAGGACCAAGAATTTCTTAATTATCTTCTCGAGGCTGGAAAGGATCCTTATTCACATCAAGTGATCGAACAACCATTGGACTACTCAAAGAATGTGCTTTGTCCATATAAAAACGTTGAAGTAATTTTTGTGTACATATTGACTGATGAATAAAAATTCATTTTGCTTAATGTTCAATTTGTAAACTGAGACAAAATTTTGTTTTTCCTAAATCATTCATTTCAAATTCCTTTTTCAAATAGTCTACTGCTTTTGGAAGTTCTTCAGGAGTTCTAATAATATTCAAATCATCAACATATACAGCGATTATGGCAAACTCAGATCCTGACTTCTTTATAAAAACACATGGATAAATAGGATCATTTTTATAACCTTCTTTTAACAAGTATTCACTAAGATGATTATACCACATACGCCCGGATTATTTTAATCCATATAAAGATTTTTGTAATTTAATTGAATAAATTTCTCGTGAACTTGAATTATATTTTTCTAGCATTTTAAATCCTTCAGGGATTTTCATATAAATATCATTATCAAGTGAGCCATATAGATAAGCTGTGACTACATCCATTAGGTGCATATCAAGTTTTTCATGAACTGCTAGACTAATAAGATATCGAAATATTATTGCATCCACCACAGGAGAGTATGTCTCTTCATAATCAATTCTAGGTCGTTGCGAAAAACCTTGTGCAATAAGTCTTACTTTTTATCTCACAACTTCATTTTTCTCATTTCTTTTTCATACAAATACCCATTTGTATCCTACTGGTTTCACACCTTCATGTGTTTGGACTACTAGTTTGAAAACCTTACGTCTTTCAAGAGAATTCAATTCTGCTTGTATTGCATCTTTCCATTTTGGCCAATCAATTCTATTTCGTAATTCTTAAACAGATCGTGGTTCAAGATCATCATTTTCATTCATAATATTTAATGCTACATTATATGCAAAATAATAGTCCACAACCATTTCATGTCGATTCCATCTTTTTTTAGAACCAACATAATTTATCAATATCTCTTTATTTTCAAGCACTTTTACTTCTTCAGGAAGTGTATCCATGTTAGTATCTGCATTTTCAATAAAATTATCTTTATTATTTATTCATTTTCTTTTTCAAGGATTTTTATCCTTGGAACCAATCGGTCTTCCACGCTTCAGGCGTGCTTGAGATTCATTAATAATAATAGGTTGTCCTTCTGGGATGTCAATACGGATTAGAACATTGACAGTTGGTATATGAGACTTTGTTACTCGTTTTGGATCAGCAAGTGCATCTGGCAATTGATTTGCTAATTTTTGCAGATAAATTATTTTTTGAACTTCTTGTTCATATTGTTTTGTTCTAGGGTCTAGATGAGACAATGATGAAGTATTCCATGTAATTATATTTTTCAACCTTTATTATCTCCTCCTAATGTTGAAAATATTATTTCATCAAAATGACAATCTGCGAATCGTGTAGTAAATACATCTCCCTTTAATGGCTCAAGATATTTAATTATCGAGGGAGATTCATATCCAACATATATTCCTAATCTCCTTTGAGGACCCATCTTAGTGCGTTGTGGTGGAGCAATTGGGACATAAACAACGCATCCAAAAATTCTTAGATGAGAAATATTTGGCTCTTGACCAAAAGCCAATTGCAGCGGAGAGAATTTATGATAGCATGTAGGTCTAACTAGTATAAGTGATGCGGCATGTAAAATAACATATCCCCATATTGAATTAGGGAGCTTGGTTCTCATAAGAATTGGTCTAGCTATTACTTGAAGGCGTTTAATAAGTGATTCTGTCACACCCCAACTCCAGTGGTGCGACGGTCTTAGGGCAAGGGTAGGCCTAAGGCTACTATAAACCCGTAAAACACTCATATCCTGGATCTCATTTATAATACACATTCATATCAAACATAGATATCATTAGATATTCATTTCTATGATTCATGTAATCATAATTCATATCTTTATATTTATCATTTCATAATTACCTCTTGTTCCTTACTGATCAAAAGATACATCCCACATCACTAAGGAACAAAGGCAGCCCAAAATGTAACAGTTCATACATCAAGATAATGTCATCCTCAATAACTAACTATGGAGCTCTAGAGTATACTCCCAATACATATAGTACCATAATACAATTCAATGAATATATATATATCAAAATAATTACAATGGAGGCTTCTTGGAGGAATGAATTAAGAAGCTTGATCCTCTATATTAGCTCCCTCATGAGCTACACTATCACCTAAAATCCACAGAAGAGGAGTGAGCCTTCAACTCAGTAAGATATGAACAAGTAATATAAAAGAAATATATATATATATATATCCAAAGGAAAGGTCAATCCAAAGAACATGGGTAAGAAATTATCATATGGTTAGGCTTACAAGAACAGAAGTGCTCACAATCGAATAGCACTGTCAAATCACATGATAGAACTGCAGAGTGCATTAATAGCCTTGCTACCTATCATAACAGAGTGCATTGGTAGTCCTTGCTACCTTATTGCAAACGTATATATATATATATATATATATATATATATATATATATATATATAAAATGGAAAGGTCTATCCAAAGAACATGGGTAAGAAATTATCTTTTGGTTA
>CANXYC010117383.1:0-14755 GCA_948193065.1 Aleurites moluccanus | reverse complement strand
ACTACGGAGCTCTAAGAGAATGTACCTCAACAGACATGGTTATATATATACATATATCAAAATAATATCCAAAATAATTACATCCAAACTTCTTGGGAAGAATAAGTCAAGAAGCTCTATCCTTTGGATTAGCTCTCTCTTGAGCTACACTAGCACCTGAAACCACAGAAGAGGGATGAACCGTCAACTCAATAAGATACGAACAACATAAATCAAGAATCTAAATATCAAATCATGAACATGAACATATATATTTATATATATTTGGGTATGAAAGAATCTCAAACTTTTACTTGGAAGGAACATGAGTGCTTATAATAATTAGCACTATCAAATCATATCTTAATTCAAATCATGGTTCTCATTTAGAACATAAAATGCTCACAAAGGATGGCATTATCAAATCTCATATGATAGAACTGATCTCATATCATAACATACGTATCAGTAGCCTTGCTACCTTAACGTGGCACATATGCTTGCGTGGGCATATGCCTAGAGCTCATGGCCCCCTCTAGGTGGAACACTAATAAAAATCTTATCAGCTGGGCTCCCATTGTGCACATTGGACCAATGAATTTACTCTCATTGGGAAAAATGTTCTATGCATATGTGTCTTAGGTTCATAAAGAAAATACTGCATTCTCAATAATTCTGAATTTGATCAAGAGACCAATTTAGTATTTATAGCAAAGGCTTAATCATGATTTTGGTCCAAGAAACGACCAAGTCATTATCATATATATATATATATATATATATATAGCAATCATCTCGTAAGAAGTAAACACATTTATGATATTCATACTTACCTCACAACAATATTATCCACTAAATCTGATCAACACTTGCTTAATTCTAAATCTGATCAACACTTGCTTAATTGAATGGCCTCCTTAAATTCCTTGAAATGGTCAAACCTAATAATTTCCCTAAATTTCATAAATTAGGGTTTCCTCAATTAATAATACATATTATGGTTCCATTAAATTTTAACCATCTTATAGTCTCTATTATTGTTTCCTAATCATCAATTTAATTTATCTCTTACGAAAGTTTGAAATTTTGAATGTGGTCACTATTCATATTACTATTCATCATATTCATAAATTCTTATGTCTTCCCTATCAACTAAAATTAATGGCCTTAAATGCTCTTAACAGGTCTTATATAACTCATAATTAATTATTCTAACTACCCAAGGCCTTAATCTGACAGAAAAAATAGAGCTTAGAGAAGAATTACCTTATTTCCCCAATTTGCATCCTTGAAAAATCTTGACTTGGAATGATGGCTGAAGCCTTAATAAATGAGAGAATATTATGGTTTAATGCATTAATTAGGAGTATTAATGCACTAGAAAATAAATGGGATAGATTTGAGAAAAATAGGAGAAGAAACGAAAAAGAAAGAAAAGAAGTTATCTTGAAATTTTGGCTACTGGATCCTTGATTAAATAGGCTACTGCCTCACTTCACAGATACCACTTTGCAAATTCACTTCGCCAATTGCCGGCTCGACAATTCCCACTTCATTAAATTCCACTTTGCCAAATGCCACCTTGCATTTGCTTCGCCAAATGTCACCTCGCATCCTTTTTGCCAAATCCACCTCGACAAAGGCCACCTCGCTGAATTCTACTTCGCCAAATGCTACCTCGCATTCGCTTCGTCAAATGCCACCTCGCATCCTCTTTGCCAAATCCACCTCGCATCCGCTTTGCCAAATCCACCTTGGCAAAGGCCACTTCGCTGAATTCCCACTTCTCCAAATGCTACCTTGCATTCGCTTCGCCAAATGCCACCTCGCATCCTCTTCATCAAATCCACCTCGCATCTGCTTCGCCAAATCCACCTCGCATCTACTTCGCCAAATCCACCTCGGTAAAGGCTACTTCGCTGAATTCCCACTTCGCCAAATGCTACCTCGCATTCGCTTCGCTAAATGCCGCTTCGCTAAATGCCACCTCGCATCCTCTTTGCCAAATCCACCTCGCATCGGCTTCGCCAAATCTACCTCTGCAAAGTCCACTTCGCTAAATTCCCACTTCGCCAAATGCTACCTTGCATTCGCTTCGCCAAATGCCACCTTGCACTACCTGCTCTGCCGAGTTGGGAATCCTCCTTGCCAACTCGCACTATCTGATCTCGCAAACACGCTACAATTTCCAATCTCCTCAATTCTACTATTGACTATAAAACACATACATAAATATTTTCCTCATACTTATACTTAACTCGCTCAGCCACTAACATATCAACATGAAAATAATATACTCAGACTTACAGCCTCACAGAATAAATCATACATGCTCTGACCGAGGAAGTGTAATTCCTCTCAAATATAAAATTCTCAAATAACATACAGATCTACTGCCCATCAAACTTAGAGTAAAGTAAATCTAAAACTTATATATATTTACCTATTCTGCGAAAATCACAATCTGACTTCACAAAATCATATCAAACAAAATTTCTAAGATTTTTCTAAATACTAAACATATTACTCACAAACAATCAAAATAATAAATAAATAAATAAATTACTCAGGTATTACAATATACTTCTCATAGACATGAATACATATATATATAATTCAACTATTATCCAAAAATATTACATAAAAGAGTCTTCTTGTGGAGAAGGAAATCAAGAAGCTCTGTCTTTAGGATTAACTCTCTCTCGAGCTAAGCTAGAACCTAAAATCCACAAAAGAGTGGTGAGCCTTTAACTCAGTAAAATGCGAACGATTAGAATGAATAACATATATAGAATAGTTAAATAGCAAATCTTGAACATGTACTAGGGTACTAGAAAGAAATCTTAACATATACATTAGTATCATAAGTGCTTACAAATGGTAACACTATCCAATCATTTCATAATACATATATGAATATCAAATCATAATTCTTTTTAAGAACTTAAATGCCTATAAAGAATGGCATTATCAAATAAATATAACATAGAACTGATATCATATCATAACGTTTGGATAGCCTTGCTACCTTCACGTAGTATATATGCTTGCGTAGGTATATGTGTCACACCCCAACTTTAGTGGTGCGATAGTCCTAGGGCAAGAGTAGACATAAGGCCACCATAAACCTGTAGAACCCTCATATCCTTAATCTCATACATAACAACATCCACACCATATATATAGTTATCATCATAAAGAATATTCAATTCTATGAATCATATAATTATCATTCATACATTTCCATATATTATCATAAAATATTCTCTTCTTCCTAACCAATCAAAATATACCTCCCACATCAATAAGGAATAAGGGCAACCCATAATGTATCAATTTAGACGTCAAAATAATATCATTATTAATAATTAACTACGGAGCTCTAGAGTATACTCTTCATACATACAATACCATAATACAAACTAATGAATGTATATCAAAAGAATTACATAGAGTCTTCTTGGAGGATTGAATCAAGAAGCTCTGTCTTCTAAGTTAGCTCCCTCTCAAGCTATACTATCACCTGAAATTCCACAGAAGCAGAGTGAGCCTTCATCTCAGTAAGACATAAACTACACTAATACTTACAAGTATCATAAAGATATAAAGGACAAATATGAACTTGAACATTTATTCAATATATTTTTGGAATATCATAAGGAAAGAAATAATCAGAATGATTGCATAAGGAATCATAACATGAGCAATCATAGTTTTTTTAACATATGATTGCCTACAAAGAATGACACTATTAATCATATCATGAAATAGAACTCAGAACATATCATATCATAGCGTATCAGTGTACCTTGTTACCTCAACGTCTACATGTGCTTGCACAGAGCATGTGCTTAGAGCTCGTGATCCCCTCTAGGTGGAACACTGATACTATACCTTATCAGCAAGGTTCCCAAAGTACACAATGGATTAATGAATTTACTCTCATTGGGAAGAGCGTTCTATTTACATGTAGTTCATGGGTTATGTAGCTTGGACATATTATCAAGGAACATAGTGGTCATAAGACCATCATCACATATTTACATATAGTTATTCCATCATACAAATAGGTATATAATGATCTTGGTCTAAGAAATCAACAACCAAGTCATCCATGCAATTGGCTTGTTTAGGAGGGTTTCAACAATTTATAGTTTACAATTATGAATTTGTAGGTTTAGGTTCATCAACAATAAATTTAAGAAAATTTTACATGAAGTAAGAAAGGAGTAGCAATCTCAATTAATGGGTAGCAACATACATTAACATAGTTCATACTCACCTCAAAGCAATTTATCCTTATATTTTCCTCAATTACTTATACATTCAATGATCTCCTCTATTTCCTTGAGTTCTCTTCTCCTATGACAATTCCCCAAATACTCAAAATTAGGGTTTCCTTAATTAATAGTACATAATATGGTTCCTTATAATTTTAACCATCTTATAGTCTCTATTATTGTTTCCTAACATCAATTTAATTCATCTCTTAAACAAAATCTGAAAATTTAGAACATACTTACTATTCATATCACTATTCATCAAAATTTATAAATTTTGGTATCTTCCATATCAATCAAAATTAATAGCCTTAAATGCTCATAATAGGTTCTATATAACTCATAAATAACTATTCTAACTACCAGAAATCTTAATTTAAAAAGAAAATGAAGTTTGGAGAAAATCACCTTAATTTCCCAAAAACGAGTTCTTGAAGGATCTGAGCTCGAAAATGATGATCGAAGCCTTTGAATGTGATAATTTAATGATTTAATGCATTAATTCTGAGTATTAATACATTAGAAAATAAATGGAACAAATTGGAGAGAGATAGGAGAAGAAATGAAGAAGAAAGAAAGAAAAAAGGAGAAGTTATCGAGAAAAATGACTACTGCTTCTCTTTTAAATAAGCTACTGTTTAGCTAATACCCTCTTTGCCAAATTTCCACTTCGTCAAATGCTACCTCGCCAATCTCCACTTCGCCAAATTTTACTTCCGTAATCCCACTTCGCCAATCTTCACTTCGGCAATCCCACTTCGCCAACTTTCACCTCGCCAAATGCCACCTCGCCAATCCCATTTTGCTAACTTTCACCTCACCAAATGCCACCTCGACATTCCCACTTCTCCAACTTCTACCTCGCCAAATGTCACCTCAGCAATCCCACTTCGCCAACTTTTACCTCACCAAATGCCACCTCGCCAATCTCTACTTCGCCAAATTCCACTTCGGCAATCCAGGAGCTAGCTCGCACTACCTATTTCTGCAAAGCTGAAAAACCTTCCTCATCAACTCGCACTAAACCAGTTTGCAAATGAGTTATAGACATCCAAACTCCATTCTTTTTGTCACTTAAAATAGATACTTAGAGGTCCAACATATCTAAAATTCAAGTCAAAAGAAAATCTACATAATTTATGGTGAATTTCTAAATTTCACCCTGACTTTACTCTCCAAGTATTATCCGAGTAGATATGATTAATTTAGATCTCTCTTGAGCTACAATTATCCAATCTCCTTGAAATTTTATAGCCATCTATATAACACATGAAGGAACATTTTTCATATTTACACTTTTGACTCGCTTAGCCTTTAACATTCTCAGACTTTCTGCAGGAAATAGCGAACTAGATAAGTTCTGGTAGAGGAAGCATATCTCCTCACACACATAAAATTTTACAAAGCATTTCTACAGACTTAAAGATAAGATATAAATCTACAACTCTTATGTTTTACACTTTTCCCAATTTATTCCTTTAAGATCATAAAAATCGACTCACAAAATTCTTCCTGAATACAGATTATGAAATTCTCAAAACATTAATCTATTCATAATCATCTCAGCAACATGCAATAAAAAAAATTTCAGGTATTACAATATGCCTAGAGCTCGTGACCCATCTAGATGGAACATTGATACTATACCCTATCAGCCAGGTTTCCTCTGTGCACATTGGACCAATGAATTAACTCTCATTGGGAAAAGCATTCTATGATGTATGTTCTGTGATATACTTATCATATATTGGTTCAACAGTAATTAAAAGTGACCAAGAGATCACAACATATGAATAACATATCATATTATGCATAACAAAGGCTTATTAATGAACTTGGTCCAAGGAAAATAATCAAGTCATTATCAATATTCAAATATTCTATTTAAGGAGGGTTTCAATAATTTGATCTCATAAATAACATATACATATATATGAATATAATATACTTTAGCAAAATTCTGATATGAAGAATCATATACATGAAACGAAATTCACACTTACATATTATCACTGAAAAGCTTTATAGTGAAGCTCAACTCTTACTCAAATCCAAAAGATCCTCAATTCTTTGAGTTCTCTTCTCCTAAATAAAAATTTTCAAAATTTTAAAATTTAGGGTTTCCTCAAAACAACTAATTAAAATAATCCTCCATAAATTCTAAGCTCCTTAGAGTTTCTATAAACAAATTCTAGCATTAATTTAACCATTAATAGATGATGAATAATAGTCATAGAGAAAATCTACTATTCACAACACTATTCATCCAAAAATCATAAATCCTCATACTACTAAATCTAACCATAATTATTAGTCATTAATGCTCACAAAAGATCATTCACAACTTAAAAATAACTATTCT
The DNA here is from genome assembly GCA_948193065.1 of Aleurites moluccanus. Taxonomy (NCBI): domain Eukaryota; kingdom Viridiplantae; phylum Streptophyta; class Magnoliopsida; order Malpighiales; family Euphorbiaceae; genus Aleurites; species Aleurites moluccanus. Next base: position 8,134 of record CANXYC010117383.1, on the reverse strand, counting down.
AGTTAACAAAAAACTTAACTCAAGCTAGAAAGAAGATATGAGAAAATTATTTTATTTTTTCTTCCAAAGAAATTTTGAAGAAGTTGGCTTGAATTGATGCTTTTATAGTCTTTAATTTATGTTTTCTAGCATTAATAAGGCTTAATTGGAATATTAAAATCTTAGAAATGAAGAAAAATGATTTATGATTGAGAGAAATAGGAAATGGAAAATAAGAGAGAAGAAGAAAGAAAGAAAGAAAAATAAAGTGGAGAAGCTATTGTCAAAAAATAAACTCCGAACTACTGTTCACATACTGTTCACGGTTATTGTTCATATTCATTGTTCAATGGTACTGTTCATTGTTACTATTCACATGCACTGTTCACGACAGAAGCTGAAAAAATTTATTTCGGCAGTATATGCTAAATCAGTTCTATCTTGAGCTACAGAAGTCTAAATACCTCGATTCTTCCTTTCACTTAAATTAGACACATGAGACTATAACATATCCCAAATTCTTTCTTTAAAGTCTTGAACATAAATTTATAAAATTCTGCATAAATACAAACTCTGAAATTCAAATAAAACCAAACAAATCTTACTTCCAAAATAAACATTTCGTAACAAATCTTATATACATCATTGCAAGAATTTCAAAATATATACAAGTAAAAGAAATTTCAAGTGTTATACATGCACTTAAAAAAGTAGAACTCCATCCAGTTAAAAAAAAAATGAAGTAGAACTCAGTAGTGAATAAGAAAAGCATCAAAATGCAAGTCTGAAATGGAGCTTTGAGGTTAACTTTCCACCCACAACAAAATATTATTCTGAGTTGCATAAATACAAACACAGTTGGGCATGTCAACAATTACAATAATTTTATGGGTAACCAAAATGTTGCACTTGAATGAAAGCAGGGCATTTTTTTTTTTCAATAATTTTCCATAGAAAATACTTAATATAGAAGAGGATATATATGCAGTAAGAAACAATAAAGGGCCCTTGAATGGGGAATAATGGAATAACATAAAAAATAGAGGGAAAAAAGAATAGAGCAAGAGCATGAATGAAATTGTAGAAACAAGATATCCACCACAATACATAAAAAAAACTATCCTAGTATAGAGGTGCACAAGATCTCTAGCTAATTTACAACTATGGATTAAGATAACCTGCGATTTATGACTTTAAATTTAAGTTATTTTTTATTTAATAATGTGAAGATTTGTAACTTAATTTATATTTACATTGTTCTTCTCATCATCTTGTAATAATTATTGAATTTTTTTAAAGTTGTATATATTGAAAAATTATTACTTTAACAGTAATAAAAATCTTCATTTTTATTATGTCAATTAATATACACAACTCATTGATTCTCTTAATACAATTAATTTTTTTATATGCAAATTTAAAATAATAATTAATTTAGAACAATTATATTTATTCTTAAAATTTAATAATGTGACAATTAAATTTTATCAATTTAATTGACTTAAGTGATAATTTTTATTTTTTGTAACAATAAATGTTGTTAACAAATATCATTTGTGGCAATAAAATAAATTGTCATGAGATTTAACCTTAATTAGTCATGTATTTAACCTTAGTTACATTTATATTTGTGATGATAAAATTGTATAAATGATAACTTATACTTCTTCTGTTATGATAATATCGCTAGTACCATTTTATATGATGATATAATTATTGTCACTAATTTAATATTATTTGTGACGATAACAATTATCAAAAATTACAATAAGTTTGAGTTGCGAAGTTATTAGCTACAACTTCATTACAATATTATGTTGTCAGTATTTTTTTATTTTTGAAAACTTTTGAACATTTTTGATAATTTTGATTGTCACCAAATATATGATTTCTTGTAGCGCCAGCAGCCTTCTGCTTGATTTAGCTCATTTTTCCTATGTTTCATTTGCTCTCTTTCATTTATTTTAAAACATTTGTTTATGTAATTTGCTTACATTTGGCTGACATTTGGTTTCTATAAGGATATTTCGATGTTATTTGACCTTTTGGGCCATTTGTTGATCTATATATAGTTTGATAACATACAACCATTTTGAGCGAATATATATGTTTGATGCTTTGTGAATATGTTTTCACCCTTCTGCCTTTTTTTATTACAACAAAAAGAGGGAGCACATGTTAATTGATGATGCATAGATTGAGGGGGAGCTACTTTATGCATATATTATTTAAAGTTTGTTAATACACATTGCGGATTCAGTTTGCAATTGCGGATTTGTTATTCTTGTAAATTATCAAGTGATAATTTCTCTTAATAAGACTTAGTTTCATGATCATAAATAGAGAGATTGTTGTCTTCATGTATATTTTGATGATGTCAAAATTTAGTTATATATATTCCATTGCTTAATATTTTATTTCTAAGTGTTTTTGTATTGGAAGTAACATTTGTTACTAATTTCCTCATTACATTCACAATTAATTTGAGCAAATTTGGACATATACAATAATTACTTCATTACCCATTGGTTATGCTTGTGACTTTCCAAAGTCACCAGTGCATCAAGTCAAGTAACCAGGATTATTCTCCGCCAGCTTATTTGAGAAGCAGGCTAGAGGTAACGAATATCGTTGTTTCTTTATTTAAAATTTTAGACAGAGACAAAGAGTCATTTTCGTTACTTAAAGTTTACTAAAATGACAGGATAACTAATATCATTCTTTACAGTAAGCCATTTTTGACAATGGCAATAACTTCGTAGTTACGAAAAAAATAAAATAAAAACAGTTAACTTTCTGAAATTCAGAAATTATTAATTTACTGCAAGAAAGTCGCACACACAAGTTATCTAAAGTATTATACTACTAGTACTAGTGCTGGCTACAAAAGGACACAAATTTAAAGAGGTTCAAGGTGAATTGGGAAACCATTAACAGGAATGGGAGATGGATCAAAAATGATCTTTTCATCAGAAATCACTTTCTTCCACTTGAATTTTGTCACCACATTATGCATGAAAATGAGAATCTCTAATCTTGCATATTCTTTTCCTGGACACATCAGAGGTCCTCCTCCAAAGGGTACAAAAGTGTATGGTGCTGGTCCATCCCCTTCAAATCTACTTGGATCAAACTTTTCTGGATTTGGGAAATATTTGGGATTTTTGTGTGTTGAATGAACTGTCCAGTGAGTCTGCAAGGTAAAATATTAGGACTAGTTAATGCTAGTTAAAATATTCTATACACTCGACTATTGGGCTAGTAGCTATTACAGGAAAGCAGAATATCAAGATTCAAACCCTAATGTCCTTAAAATCTTTTTTCATTTAAAAATTATTTATATAAGGAAAAATTGTGTAAAAATTGAACTATATAATAGTTCATAAAATGTAATAATTTAATATACCTTCCAGCCCTTTGGAATAGTAAAACCAGCATAAGTGAAATCAGTTATGGCCTCTCTAAATGCTCCTTGAGAAGGTGGTAATAGTCTCATTGTCTCACAAGCCACACACCATGAATATTTCATCTTCTGAATATCATCCCAGTTCAATAACTCATCTGAACCCTTAGATTTTGCAATCTCCATTTGCTCTGTTAACCAGGAGAATTAACCTTAATTTAAATTCCTTTTATTTCATCCAACCAAGCAGAAAAGTCATTTCCCATTTAAAATTTTTGAGATGCACCAAATCATCTGTACACTAGATTAGTAATATTTTGTCTTTTGAGATTTGAGTAGATCAAAGATTTCTGTAAAAAATAATTTTTTTAAAAAAAGGAGACAAAAAATAAAAATAAAAATATGCAGCCCTATATATGCATGTATTTTATATAGGTAAATAATCTAAGCTTTTAAATACTCGTAAAGATTCATTACAATATGCTACACTAATTAATACAGGAAATTCACTTCAATTAACAATGTTTGAATGGAATTTTTCAAAATAAAAAATTCATATATTTAAAGGGTATTTTTAAAACTAAAAATATATATATATAATAAGGAATTTACCCAAATTCAACTCCTAAATGAGAATTTAAAGGAGATTTTAAAAAATATATTTTTTTTATAATTCATAATTTTTATCAATTTCGTTCTGATTAAAACTCGAACAAGTGATTTCACAGTTTTGACAATAATTTTCATAATATTAAATTAAAAGGTCATTAGCAAACCATATGGAATCAAAATAAATTTACAAACTACATGAATTCACCCATCAAAATCTTTGAATACATTGCCCTTAAATTATAGAAGATAAATTTCAAGTAAATATGAGCAAAAATGCATTGCACCATTAAATTGTATTAAATAATTTCATGTATATGAGAAGCTAATTAAACTACCAAAATTAAGTTACTTAAAATAATATAAACAATCGAATACTTTACCTTGGAGGACTTTGCTATAAACATGTGGATACTCGGCAAGATACTTAAGGGAAAATGTTATAGTAGTACTAATAGTATCATGGCTAGCAATAAGCAAAGCCATAACTCTATTCGCTATTTCAGTTTGGCTCATACAGTACTTTCCATTCTCATCTTTCAAAAGCAGCATACGAGTTAACAAATCTGCAAAACTTATTGTCTCTTCTTTCTTCTCCAATAACTCCATTTTTCTCTGCTTAATAATTCCCAAAAGCTCATTAAGAATAAATTTACTACCCCTAATAGCTTTATTATAAGCTGTTCCTGGAAAATTAATAGGCACTGATAACATTCCTGATGTCACAAGTGTAAAAGGGTCAGAAAATTTTGTTACCTCATTTGGATCTTTAATACTCATAAACAGTCTACAAGCTAATGCAAATGTGTATTTTTTTGATAATGGAAAAACCTTTATTTCTTTATTTGGAAACCAATCTATTTTCAAATGTTCTCTTGCCATTGAATCCATTACCGGAATATGATGATGCAAAGCTTCCGGTTTGAGAAATTCCGGCAATAATCTTCTCATTCTTATAGATTCTTCTTTGGCTGAAAGTTCAAGAGAATCTTGAAATAACATAGCTTTCAACATTGATCTTGGCCACCAAGCTGTTACGTATTTATTTTCAGTGGTAAAAAGTAATTTGTTTCCTGTAGAACCGCAAAAGACTGCAATGTTTTCTCCGAGTAATGATGTTTGGAAAACGTCCGGCGAGTATTTTTTCACCCTGTCGTTAATGAACTTTTCTGGGTTTCCTTGCCGGCCTACTTTCACATATTCAAAACTTTCGCCGAAAAATGGCCAGCCTTTTGATCCAGGAGGAAGAATGTTGTTGAGATTAGAGGCTGAGGGATTTTTTTTGTAAAATAGAAAGATAAGAATTAGAGAGAGAAAGAAAAGTGTAAGGTAAAAGAGATATGGAAAAAAGAAATCCATGTTTGTTTAGTAGATTGATCATGAAGAAGATGACATATAATATAGGCAATAGCAAATAGGGGAATTGAAAGCAATGCATTCTTCATTTTTGAGTTCGTTTAGGCAAGGAATGTGGATGTACTATGCTCATGACCCTTTTTTTTTTTTCTTTCTTGATTAATTAGACAAAAAACTTAAAACTCATAATTTCACCATGTGAAGATTAACTTGGTAACTTAACAATATGATTATTAATAGTTTATTTTTTCCATAAATTATGATATCAATATGTTAAAAGATTATATCTCAAAAGTTACAAAAATTCAATTTTTGATCTTACCACTATATTAAAATCTCATCGGCTAACACTTGCATTATGCTAACAACATTTTAGTCATTCTCATCGTTAATATGTTTAATTTTGTGGGTATTTCATGTTATTTTCAAACTTGTGATTCAAGGTCTAATTAATAATAGCCTAATTTTTAAAAAATTATACATTTTAGCCAATTTTTTGTAAAATTAAAGGTCATATGATTTATAAAGTGAGTGACTATATTATATATTTTGGAATAAAATGTATACAAATTAGCAAAAATAAAAAAATTACATATATAGGTATGTATATAAATTACATATATTGTCGAGGTATGTATAATTTTCACTTTATGAAATCATTTCACTCCATTCTCAATTTTATATTGCTAAATCTTAATCTATGTAAAAAGTTCGTAACGTTTTGTGCTGGGTTCTTTTCAACAGCAAGATTATTTTTAAATAATGAGAATAAATCAAGAAATGCAAGATCCATTTAGCTAAAGATCCCCAATTCCAAGGTAAGATTTCAGCTCTGATTGTGGGAGTTTAGAATTGCGAATGTCAAATTAAAATTTTTATTAATTGATATTTTCATATTAACTTAAAAAATTAAATTGAATCACGTTTGAAGAGTAAATTTTAATCAAAATCTATTTTTAGCATTAACATTCAAACATTCGTCAATTATTTTTTCAATTACTATAGTAAAATTAATGAATTTTGAATCTCACAACTTAAGATCCAAACACTTTAATTGTAAAGCTAGCTAATCAATTATTATTATTATTATTATATTTTACCAACATTTTTTTATCAAATTTTTTATTATATTATTTAATGTTTATATTATTAATGTGGTGCATATTGAAGAGATAATAAATAAGTTCTGTTGTGATTAACTAGGATTAATTTTATCTTAGTATTGTGCTTAGTTTTATTATATTTTTCATTGTATAATATAAATAAACAGTAATGGTAATTGTTAGATGTGACTTGAATTTTTGAGTTATGGAGGTTCAATTAGCCTTAGAATTGACCTTACAATCCAAATTAATTATTATATTTTCAAGGAAAATAGCACAAAAAAAGCCTCTCACCTTTCTCAAAAGATATTAATAAATCCTTTTTTTTTTTCTTTTATTGGTTCATTTAAGGGTTAATTATTATTTCTCTCCTAGTAAAATAATCAAATACATTAAATTTCTCTTGACTTTTTAAAAATGCAATAACTCTCGCATGACGAATATCATAATATACTATTAGACCATTGCATCCAATTTTGTCGTTAGTCAACTGCTAGTCAATCCTACAAGAATAGTAAAAAAATAGAAATGTTCTTACTCTTTAATTTTAATTAATTACATTCTATTTTTACTTAAATTTTTTTTTTAGGATTAAAAAATATATTTTCATATTTTTTATAAATTTGAAAATAAAAATATTTTTTAAAAATATTTAAGAAATTTTTTTTACTTTTTATTTTTAAATTTTTCAAAAATATGAAAATAAATTTTATATTTGTATTAAAAAATTTAAGAAGAAATAATTTAATTTTTTCTAAAATTATTTTTTAAAATAAAAAATAACAAATAAAAATAAAAAAATATTTTTTAAAAAATATTTTTGTTTATTTTTTATTTTAAAATTTTTCAAAAATATGAAAATAATTTTTTTAACCTTAAAAAAAATTTTAAAGCAAAAATTGAATGTAATTAATTAAAAATAAAGGATAAGGGCATTTCTATTTTTTTATAACCCTTATATGGTTGACTAACGGTAAAATTAGATGGAAGAATCTAGTAGTATATTATGACATTCATCAGGAAGGAGTTAATATATTTTTGAAAGGTCAGGGGAACTTAATATATTGGATCATCTTACATAGAAAAACAGTAATTAACTCTTCATTTAATTCATAAATTATTGAAAATAGCTTGATAGGACATATAAGTTAATGTTATTATATTTTTTCTATTAGTACCAAGGTCATAGAAGAGTAGGTAGCATATACTTTCACTTTATTAAGATCAATAAGGATTTGCTTGAGAAGCATCAATGGCTAGGGAACGAGAGAAGGACTACAAACACAAGCTCAAGGATATGAGTTGGCTAGTTAATAAGAGCTTGAAGAAAGAGCTTTGATCTAATAACTCCTTAAATGATTAGAGCCTCTTAAATATGATTTAATAATTGTTGAAAATGGTTTGAGTTTTAATGGATCTAAGAAAATAGAGAGAAAATGGCTTGTGAGGCTCAAGTCTTGGCCTGACAATAACCCTCCAATATTGTCACGACCCATCTCGGAAGTCGTGACGGTCCTAGGGTACGAGTGATGCATAAACGACCAGTACCACGTAGAACCCAATAGACTAACTATATGGTATGCATTAAACAAATATCATTCAAAATAAACATAAAATGCTGAAGAAAATTCGACAGCATCTCCTCTAAAATTGGACTATGCCTAAGAAATCAAAACACACAAAT
>CANXYC010117364.1:0-20304 GCA_948193065.1 Aleurites moluccanus | reverse complement strand
TTATACTATGGATATATATATGTTATGCTATGAATGGAAATGATTTGATATACAGATATGTATATATTGAGTTGATATTGGAGATCCAGAGGGATCATTGACTTGAGTGTTGATGTTGATGAATATTGGAAGTGTTATTTACATATTTTACAGCTAGGCATAGCCATATTATAGAGGAGAGGTTGTCGAATTTTCTGTAGCATTATTAAGCTATTTAAGCTGATTATATGAATTGCATGCCATATAGTATAATTAATTGGGTTCTTTGTGGTACTAGTAGTTTAAACAACACCCGTACCCTAGGATTGTCGCGGCTCCCAGATTGGGTCGTGACAGTCAAGGATTAAGTGTTCATCATTATGTACAAGATTATGATTTACATTATTTGGAATGCTTGATGGCTTTGGTGCTAATAAACCACATTCTTGAAACAGTTCAAGAGTGTATTTTCTTTGACATAATGAAATTTCATCAATTGTTCTAGCGATTTCAAGCCCCAAGAAATACCTCAGCTGCCTTAAATCTTTCAATTTGAAACTGGAACTTAATATGCTATTTAATTCTTATATCAATATCATATTATTGCTAGCTGAAAGTCCCTTGGCAACCAAGAGGGGAGGGGGGGGAGGTGAATTAGTTGGTATTTAAAAATTTATGGACAAATAAAAATATTGATGAAGAGAGTAAAGATAGAATGAGACAATATTTTATAGTGGTTCAACCAACTCTTTGTCTATGTCTACTCTTCAAGATCACACTTGAGTATTTCACTATCAAGATCTTTTTATAGGAGAAAGATAAAAAACCTAAGTGTTTAGGCTCACACTCAAACCTTACAAGTGTTTTCTCAAGTTTCACACTTAAACCTTTACAAGCGTTTTCACAAGGCTCACACTCAAACCTTTACAAGTGCTTTCCTATCTGGCTTACACTCAAACTCTTAAGAGATTCAAGAGATGAAAAGAAGAAAATATCTTTTTTACTTGTCCCAAACTCTCAAGTAATCAATGAGTCTCAACAACCTCAAAAATTTTACAAACAATAACTCACAAGTATTGTTTTACAATTAATCAGCTATATAAGAATTAAATTTGAATGATTAGAAGTAATATTTCAATAAATGCTTAACAAAAGCTGTTCTCTTACATTTAAACTTTCCACTAACTCATATTTATATCTCAATAAGAAATAAAGTAGTTTTACCTACTTAAATGCAGTTGTACTTGCTTTCCAACAACTAGTTTTTTTGTCTATATTTGTAGATTCACGCTCCTAACTAACTGGTAGCGGCTGTGATTTCTTTGACACATAAACTCTTTACAGTCAATATCCAACATTCGCGCCTGCAAATTCTTAGAGTCGCACATGTGAATATTGCCCATCTTGGGACTGTAGCTACTGTCCAATTGAGGTCTTTTTAGTAGCGCCTACGACTAATACATTCACGCCCACAAATATCGCCTCAACCTTGGACTTGACCTTCACGCTCGTGATTTGACTGGTAGCAGTTGTGAATCATTAGTAATGCCTACTACTCCAATATTCACACCTGCGAATATTACCCCATTTGGGACTTGAGCTTCTGCCATTTTTAGGATTCTTTAGTCACAAGTAGGCTTTCATCTTTGCACCTGCCACTTCTGTGTCACTGCTGCTACTCTTCTAGTCAAAATTCTTTTCATAAGCAATTCATTTCTCTTTGTTCTCAAACTGATTTCTTTAGTTCTCTTTGAATTGAAGGAATAAAAGATTAAAATTAATTTTCTTTGAACTAATTTTAAATTTTAACCTTAGACTAATTCTTCTTAGAGTGAAACTTTGATCGGTAAAATTTTAATACACCCGACCTCCTAAGTCCATAAGAAAGGTACATTTCCTTCAACTTGTCCTTTTAATTTCATCATCTTTATTTTCTTTTTCTTTTTTAATTTAATTAATTTAAAATATCTTAAATTGCTCTAATTTAAGGTATCTTAAATTAGTCATTATTCAATTGCTGTTATTGCTTTTAATTGATCAATTTAAGGTATTTTAAATTAGTCATTCATTAAATTAATTGCTCTTATGCAATTGCTTTGTTAAATTTAAGACATCTTAAATTGTTCCATCTTCTCACTTTTTTTTAATTTGGTAAAGTATCAAATAATAAAAGAACATGATAAGTAAAGGTTAAATCAAATTTTTCTTAAAATCATACCTAACTTCTTTGCGAAAATGAAGAGCTGCATAAATTTTGATTTCCATTTGAAAGGGATGCACATGCTTACTATTTCAAAACATCAGATCCAAAAATATTTAAAAAATTATTTTTTCAATTTGTTTTATTTTTTTATTTTAGTTAATTATTTTTGGGAAATGTGTGATCAACTTCAAACTTATAAGGGTTAGAATTGATATCCTTTTTTTTTTTGGAATTTTAATTGTAAGTAGTTTACTTGCTTTACTGTTTTATTCAATTATTTTATTTAATTGTTTCATTTCATTCTTTTATTTTATTTTTATTGTTTTATTTAAATTGCTTTATTTTATTTAGTTATTTCATTTTTGCAATTCATTCATTATAAATATTATATTTTAATTGTTCATATAAAGTGCGTCTTTTTTATAAGTCATAATTAAGTTTAAAGCCAAATTTGAGTTATTTAAAAGCCAAATTTGAGTTATTTAAAAACCAAAAACTAAATTCTGAATTCAAACCTGGTTCAAAGGTCTAGTGACTTTTTCATTGGATTAAATTGGAGTCAAAATAGGTTTTTACCTTATATTTTTTCAACAAAAATAAAGTAAGGAGGTGACTTCCTAAAAGGTTTCAAAATTAAAAATAAAAGAACAATTTGCAAACGTAAGGCAAAAGTTGTCATAAGTCATGAGAAATCTCTTAAAACAACATTCTGATTCCAAGCGGATCAGACTAGTGCTCGAGCGAGGAATCACAGTTACCAACTCCGCTGGAGAGAAATTTTTTTTCTTAAAAGATAAGTGGACTACTAATTGGTTGAAAATATTTTTCATAAATAACTTTAATTTGGCTTTTTATTTAATCATTGACTTATCATTCATGCATTATTTATATAGGCTCTTTGTCTAACTCACCAGTTATAAATTAAAACTTTTTGGATAGTGAGCAGCATTGATTCTAGAACTCTCTTTGAGTATGTTGGAAAATAGTAAAAGCATCCACCTTGCGACGAATCCTTTGATCCTTTCAAAGGTGTAACAGGTAGTTTGTATTATTGGACCCACGCGAAACTCTTTATTTAACATATGGTTAGGTATATTACTATTCTAGTATGATGGGTACCCTATATCTAAGCCACCTAACCATTCATGTAAAGAACATAGAACTCATACCTTAGGTTATATGCACCTTAATTGATTTAAACCATGGAATGATTGCATAATCATGAAATAATTTTTAACCATGTATTCATAATATATAAGGCATGCATTTTATCCTAATAAGTCTAGGTTGTACCTTGAACCTAATGAGGGTCAATTTAAGCCTTAGACATTTGGAACCTTTCAACCATTACCTTAGGACTTAAAAAGGTTAAAATCCTAAACACTTCTACCCCTTATCCTAGAACTTAAAAGTCTTAAGTCCTAAATCATAAGCCTTAAGTAGAGATGGACCTGAATCATAACTCAAAACAAAGGTGGACCTGAACCACAAGCCTAAAACAAAGATGAACCAAAACTGCAAATGCTAAACAGAAATGGCCTCAAAATCCTTTTATAGCTCTAAACTGAGATGGACCTAAACCCTAAAGCCCTAAATACAAATGGTCTTCACCTAAATTATAAATAGAGATGACCTTCACCCAAAGCCTAAACATATATGGTCTTTAGCCCAAGCCCAAACAGAGATGGTTTTCACCCTAAAGGCCAAACAAAGATGACCTAAAAACTAAAATGATTTCACCTAGAATTGAAATATTCTTTGCCCCACTTTATCTTAGGGTTCCTTATAATTTCTATACAAATTAAAACCTTTGAGCTTTAAAAGATATCCCCAAACCAAATACTCTTCGGCTCATTTTACCCTAAGGAATCATTTTCCCTCAGGATTTGCATGCCAATTTATACCTTAAACCTAGAACAAATTTAAGTTCCCTTTTCCAATAACAAATCTAGAATAGATTTAGGTTTCTTTTTTCTATAATCAACTTAGAATAGAGAAGGTTTCCTTTTTCATACACTAATCTTTTCCTTTATTTTACTTAAAAGGTATCAATAGCCAACCTAACTGACGTTAATGTCATGACCACACTTCTCACTACCCTCTTCCAAAAGCAAGAGAAGAATTTTCAAGCCATCCTCAATTTTGTCCTTAGTGCTCAACATATTCGTTTTAACCAAACCTCCTTCCTCTATCAATCAAGCCAACACCTCATATTTTATTAGTGTTAAGTCGACCAACACTATCACTCTAATCAATGTTACAACCATCGAGCCCCTATTGTTGATCTGACTAATGATGAAAAAACTTCTAAGAAACCCATACACCAAGCATAAACATCGACCTTTCCTTGTTTTTGAATCCTTTTCAAGGTATGGAAACCCTCACTAATGCACCCATTGGAAAGTCCTTAAAGCGCAACACCATTGTGCTCGACAAGGCTACATAGTGGAGAAAGGTATAAGAAGAATAACAACTCCAGTTTCATTGCTACTACCTCCACCAAAAAAAAGAGTAAGGAGGCAACTACCATTTCCAACCGACAACCCCTGAAATTGGAAAGGAGAAAATTCACCGACTTGGGCATGCCCTTAAGTATGGTTACAAAAAGGCCTTTGAATCTAATTTTGTTATACCTTTAGAACCAAAGGAACCTCCTAATCCTTTACCCAAAAGTTACCATACCAATGGATATTGTGAATACCATCAAGGAGTTAGGCACAAAACATATATATGCAAGAACTTTAGGCACAAAATCCAAGACCTCATTGACCTAGAGATATCCTTCCCTCTGGACTAAGACCCAACATCCCCGTTGACCTTCGAACTATTATCAAGTCCCTCAATTCTAAAAATATAAGTTAGAAAGAAAGCAAGTGGAAATAGACCCACCTCATTTTACCACCCAATTAAAGCATATTAACATATTATGGAGGAGTTCATGCTCAGCTAATTTGACCTGTCTGAGATTGAATTCAAGTCAAAATCAAAGTCCAATGTCTAAGTCCTAGTCCCAGTCCCAGTCCGTTGAGTCTTGTTCTTGTTCTTTTTTTTTTTTCGAGTTTGTAATTGACCTTCCTTGTCCTTCTTTCGGTGTAACCATGGATGATGGTGTTCTATATCATAATAAAAGTTTGAATTCTTATATTTTCATATCTTCCTTTTTATTTTGATTGTTTTGTCTTTAAAATCCATTCAATTCTATAAAATATTCATCAATTGGCTTAGTAACTTGTGTTAGTGAACATAACAGGTGCTACAAATGATAGATCCTAGACTCATCAGGTTGTGAAAATCTTTGATTAAGCTTTTTCCAAATTTGGCTTGCTTCTTCCTATAGAAAACTGTTGAAGCTATTAGAGGAGAAATTGAATGAAGAAGTCATGTTACAAGTAGATTATTACATCTAATTCAAGGACGATACAAAGAATTTTCAGCAGCTGGCTTTGTTATGGTTTCATCTAAAAAACCTTATTTGTTTCTAATTGAAACAAACAACAAGCATACAAAACGTTTCCAAGAAGAAAAGTTTGTGGAAGTGAGCTCTAGAGTAACGATCGCAGAGCTGTGATTCTCTACATTATGAAAAAAATAATATAAAGAAGAATCTTCTAAAGAATTTGTTGGCGCCATTGATATATCAAGTTTAAGAAGAAGAAATCAACTGAATAGAGAAAAAACAAGAAAAAAACCTCAAAGAGTAACAGTTGTAAACAAGAGAGAGAAAACAGATCTAAAAATGATCTTTAACTTGCTCTGATATCATATCACAATTTTTAGAAAGATGATGATTTTATTTAATCAATCAAGTCAATACAAAATAGTTTGAGTTACAGACTTATATATATATATACACCAATTAAACTTTCTAAAGAAAAACTGTAAAACATATAAAGGAAGCTAAGTTTGTAACTACCACTCCAACAGAATGTCTAACTAACTATTATACTTGTTAAATATTTGTAACTAATTCCACATCAACATTCTTCATTCTCTTTCCTATCTGTCATTTCAACAGAATCACCATCTTGACCTTCCAAAGCTGTAGCGTGATTTACATAACTTGACGGAGGTTTGAGAACGATGGTCTTTAAAATCTTAAAGCAGTGTTGATGTTACTTCTGGGAACAATTGTTGTTGCAATTTTTGCATATCCACTAGTAGATGCGGTTGACAAATTTACAACTGCTTCAAGCATCCCTACTTTTTTCATGTCATTTGTTATATTGCCTTTAATGAACAACATTCTTTCTCCGTCAATATTTTTAGGTCTTGTATATTTTCTCGACTTGGTATGAAATTTCTCTTCTGAAGTTCTGGTAATTCTTATTGTATGCATTGTGATGGGCCTAATCTCGAGTTTTTGCTCCACTTTCTCTCTTTGGAACTTTACCCTTTCTATTTGTTGCTTCATTATATGTGTCCTTAACTATGTCCTTAAATGGATCTAAATGGCTGAAACTTCAAGTTGCTATGCCCTCCAAAGCTGAAGTTCTTTTTCCATCAGAATTCTTTCCAATATCAACATTTTTCTTTCATTCAGATTATTTGAAATCATATTTCATTATGTCGTTTATATAATGTTTATATATGATTTTTTTTTTTTTTTTTGTTACTACATAAGTATATCAAAATTGTTTAAAATGTAAATACTTAATATCTTTCTTTCGTTGAATTGAAAAGTATTCCAATATATGGGCGTAATCAAGGAAATGTGGGAGCATTGGCCCCTCATATTAATATACCCTTATATAGTTAGTAATTCTAAATTTTTAATTCGTCACTTCAAAATTAAATTATTATAAATAATTTCAAATGTTAAAATTATTTTCCGTTCTTGTCCTGTAAATATAAAATATCGGCAAAAAATTATTTAAGTAAAAATGTATTTTTATGAAAAATATAATTACTTATTATTTTTTGAAATAAAAATTTAGAAAAAAATTAACCTTTATTTTTTTATTCACACTATAAATAATATTTTTTGATTCCATCCTTATTTCGAATATAATTATTTATGATGCTATATATTAGTATTAATTTTTATACCATAATAAAAAATTTGCATCAACAAAGAATCTAAAAATATATGAAATGGCATTAATTAATTTTTAAAAAATACATTTTTCAAGGTGCTTAAAACAAAAAATTTTACTTTGTAACAATTAATTATTAAATTAATAAGTTTATATGTATCCAAAAATCATAATTTATGCAATTTTAGAAATTATTTTGTTCCAAATAAAATTTATAATATTATTTAATTATTTAAAATAATTTTAATAGCTAAAAAATTGAATATATTTTAAAGTATCATATATATATATATATATATATATATATATATATATATATATATATATATATAGAACATAGAAAAGAGAACTGCTGTTTTCTGTTTTTAACTTGAACTACAAGGAAAAAAAAAACGGAGCAAGAAAAGAGAAGCGATCGATCAACAATGCAGCAATCTGAAGTTCCAATAATGCCTGCTGGGTATAGATTTTCACCCACAGACACTGAATTATTTGTTCACTATCTTTACCGGAAAATCACCGGTAAACTTTCACAGGTAGAGGGCGAAATTGTCAGAAACTGTGACTTATACGGACAAGAAGAGCCATGGATAGTTTGGGAGAAATTTCGCAGGAACCAGTCGTTTTCTATTAGCAATGACGATCTTTACTTCTTTACCAGCCTCAAGAAGAAGAAATCTAAAGGGTCAAGAATTGACCGATCAGTTGGGGCTAACGGCAAAGGTACTTGGCTTGGAGAAAATACAGGGGAAGGGTTTAAACTTAAAGTTGGCTCCGTTAATGGTGAAATTCTTGGTGAGAAGAAGTTTATTTATGGATTGAAGAAAAGGTTTCATTATAAGAATCCAACTTTTCCTGAACAGCATGGCCGTTGGTTGATGCATGAATATGGTTTCCCTAATCTGGAAACTGATTTGGTACTCTGTCGCCTAAGAAAGAATGGCGGTTCTGTTTCTGTAGAGAAGGCTGAAGGCGGTGAAAAGATGAAATTTCATTTCAAGAAGAGAAATATTGATGATCTTGACATGGGAATTGAATGCTCCAAGCTTTTTCGGACGGATCAAGGTCAAGAACCAAAAGTTGCAGAAGTGCCAGTCTTGAGCACTAATTGTGGTTCAGAAATTGCTGTAATAGAGACTGATCAAGAACAAGAAATTGCAGCCGTTCCAATCTTGAATTCTAATGATGGTTTAGAAATTGCAGTAACAGAGTGTAATCATATGGTGATGATGGACACTTTTGATAGTTGTTTGTGCCCTGTTTCTGTTGATGATCAAGGTCAACAACAACAAAATTTATCATATTTTCAGACCCTTGAAGCAGAAACTGCAGCAGATGTTAGAATTGGGGAAGATTGCTCTGTTAATGATGAGAGGTCTGATTTTGATTTTGAACTTTCTATTGAAGAGCTCATTGGTGATCATCGAAGATGGGCAAGTCTCTAATACTGTAGAAAAAACAAGTGATATGGGCAAGAGATCAAACTTGGAGCAATCTCAAATCACTGAAAGCTGGCTGGCAGATGAAATTGTTCAAAAGGAATTACAGAAGAAAAAGGAGAAGTTGAGTGACAAGAGATCTCGTGAGAGTAATAATTCAAGCTACAGCAATTGGGCATATACATTTTCCCAAGAACTTCTTCAAGGCAATCCCAATTGTTTTACTCAAGATAGTGATCAGACAAATTTGACACCTAACACTTTTTGGCAGAATTGTGTAGGTCTTTGACAGTGATTTCTTTTCCCACAAATTGGCATGTTTTTGGCAATAGAAGACTGCTCATTCGCAGGTTCTTCTTATAAAGAGAGCCTAAAAGAATGTGGCAAAGCTGTTCCTGGGGTTGATTCATCTGCTTTTGATGTCGATCTCCCCAAAATCTGGATCAGAGTTTGAAGCTTGGTAGATTGGTGAAAAAGCTCTCATTATGCTGATTATTGTTGTAATTAATGTCTGCTACTCCTATAATAATAATGAATCTCCGTAGACGTAGGCATATTGCCGAACCACATAAAAATAATGTTTTTCTAGTTACTCTTTTTTATTTTTAGTTACTTTATATATATTGATATATAGGAAAGGTAAATCAATTGAAGTCATCTCTAAATATATGAATTTGGGAGTTATTGATGTTATTTCTATGCTATGAATAGTACAAACATTTTATTTTGGTAACGAACTGAATAGATTATATTTGCAGGATCTTGAGTGACTGCTGATGTAGTTTATGCTGCAAGGCTCATGGTTACATAATATGTTACCCCATTCATAAATGCAACCATGCTTTTAACATAACAGAAAAATAAAACATCCTCCCTCCGGGTTTTTTTTTTTTTTTTTTTTTTCATTTAAAATTTTACACAAAAATAACTTATTTAACCTTATATCCATAATCTTATTTTAAATTAAATTATTTTATTATAATTAAATACTATAAAAGTAAAATAAATAAATAAATATTATTTTAAAAATTTAAAATAATAATTAAAAATATAAATGAATAAATTTCTAAAATACAAATAAAAAAACAGAGGGTATATAATAGAACTAATTAATTATAGAGTTAGAGATCAAAATTTTATTTAACAGCCTCTAATTTTTCCTACAGTCATTGAACTTAATTAATTTCTTGGAGAGGGTCAAAATAACTGACACAAAACCGTAGGAATTAATAATCCTTGACCTTGCCCACGCACCTACAAATGTCAAAATAAAATTTATTATACCAATTTATCAATTTAATTTTTAAATTTCGATATAAATTAATTTGATGCTTCAATTTTAAGAAATTGATAAACTATTAATAATTAAATTAATGATTTAATTAATTAAATTTGTAGATTTAAAAAGTTGAATGATAAATTAATAAGAAAAAATATTGTAAAAGTAAAAGTAATATGGTATTTTTTTTTTCTATTGAAAAAGATTATACTGCTTAGTCCATCAATAAACAGATTTCATAAGAAGAATCTATAAATTTATGATAATAATTTTGATAAATTTATAAATAAATACTAATATTTATTTATGGATAAGTTAATTTTTTTTTTCAAATATCATTGATATTTCTTTTAACAAATTATTAAATAACGCCATTAATATATTTTTAATTGTATTTATTTTTTTCTTATTTTTTTTTATGTTTATTAAGTGAATGTTTAGTAAAATCTGTTATTTTTTTTTTATTTTTAATAACCGTATCAAATTTTATTTAGTTAATTATAATTATTAGTTGTTGGCAGTTAAATAGTTGTTACTTACAAGATTTCAATTTGAAATTTTATTGAAAAAGCTCATACTTATTTAAATAAAAGATTAAATTATACTCTATTTATTTAAATAAAAGAATAAATTATCCTTTTAAAATAATATTTAAATAAAAAGATAAATATTAATATTTATTCTTAATATTCATTAAACATATTAACAATTAACAATTAATAATAATTTTATCAAATATTTATAACAATCAACTATCAGCCACTAATTAACAGCTAAAATATAATACAAATAGCTAAATCAAACAATAGCTAAATTTGTGATTGATATTTTGAGTACGTTCTTAAAAAAATGATAATAGAAATATTGATTTATAATTTACTAAAACGATTATTAGTAAAAAGTAATAATGAATTTAGTTCTATGTTTTCCTTTTTCTTACAACATAAAACTTAATAAAAGAATAATTATATTTCTACATCAAGCATGAGATTATACCTATAAACGGTTCAATGAAAAACCTGTAACTGTACTATTCATGTTCAGAAGAATTAGTGATAAACTAATATTGCTCTTATTCATCTATAAAAATTGATTTGACAACTAAGTGGGGTGAATTGATTGGAATGATAAATTAAGGAGTAAATTAAAAATTAATAAGATGAAGGAAATAAGAAAAAAATCAAACACAAAAATTTTATGATGATTCAACCAACACTTGCCTATGTCTATTTCTCAAAATCACACTTGAATATTTTATTTGATCTTTTTGCAAGTGCAAAACCAAACTCAAGTGTTTAGACTCGCATTCAAATCTTACAAAGTGTTTTCAAAATCTCACACTTCAAACTTTCACAAGTGTTTTATCAAAAACTCACACTCAAACCTACACAAGTGTTTTACTAAGGCTCACACTCAAATCTTGAAGAATTACAAGAGATGAGAAGAAGAAAATATCCTTTAACTTTTTTCCAACTCTCAAACAATCAATGAGTTTTAACCAACTCAAAGACTTACAACTAATAGCTCATAAAAATAGTTTTACAATAAATAAATTTTTCAAGTCATAAATATGAATGATCTAGTGCAATAACTCAATAATAAGTTCTCAATTGTTATTCTTGTTTTTAAGTTTCCCACCAACTCATATTTATAGCCTTGGATAAAATATAGTTGTTATGTCTATCAAATGCCTTTTGACAGCTTTTTCAATAGCTAGTTTTTACATTTTATTTTTTAGAGTAACGAGCGCTACACAAAAGTAATGGGGGTTACTTATTTAAGTAGCAAGCGCTACATGCTTAGTAGCGGACGCTACATGCTTAGTAGTGGGGCTACACTTTCATACTTAGGTTATTAGATCTTCTGGATTGAATGTAGCGGCTATGAATAATAGGTAGTGGCTACTATTTACTTGATAGCAGGCGCTACATCAAAGTAGCAGGGGTTACTCTTTTGCTCACTCTGACCCCTAAGCTTTTGGACCTTTTAGATTTGAATTTCGCGGCCGTGAATACTGTGTAGCGACTGCGACTTATTTAGTAAAGGGCGCTACTTGATTAATAGCCGCTACTACTTTCCTTCAACCTGCAACTTGAATTCTAATTTGTTGCATTTCTCAAATATGCTCCCCCTTAGCATATGTATTTTTTCAAATTATATTAAACCTACGGATAATCATTGGTCGTGATTTCTCATGCCTTGATAAACTTAAACAAATTTGTTAGCATAATTAACACATTGATATGTTTTGTTATCATTAAAATCAACATCAAACCCAAGGGGTTTAACAATCTCTCCCTTTTTTATGATAACTAAAACCATACATACAATTATTTAGGAAACATGCAAAAAAAGCTCAATTAATTTTTTGCAAATAACACTTGTATAACTTCTCCTCTTTTTGATATCAACAAAAAGATTTTGCACTTCCCCTTTGAAAATAAATTGCTCAACACATAAAGGGTCCAAATAATTTCTCTCCTTATTTCAAGCATTTATCCCCCTTAATAAATAAAAAATGTTCAAGGGGTGCACAAGGGATCATCAAAGCAAAAATATTTGAGCAATTAAACATGCCATTAATCAATTTCATAGCATATCAATTATGTAAATTTCAAAAGGGTAAGAGGAGATATTTGTTTACCGCTCATACTATTTTCCATTGTGGCTTTCTACCATTGCTCCATAGGTAGTGTCTTTTATCATATGACCTCTTCATATTATTGAATGCTTCATAACCTTTGGTGCATAGTCTGTGCCATTTCATTTCCATATGCTTCATATCCATAAACTTTGTTTGCACCATTTCTCCTATGAAGAGGTTGATAGACCATTTTTATTTTATCATTCTTCTTTAAAAAAATTTGCATAGAAAAAATAGAAGAATGTATTTTTGGTACCTTTTTTCCTTTGAGTCTATGAAGGTTAGCATTAAGAGCGATTAAATTAATATAATATAGATGTAATTTTCTAACATCGTATCTATATTTCATATGACCAACTTTACCACAATAATGACACCTCATATTATGATGAACATCATTTCTTGGTCTAAATTAAGGTCTAGGCTTATATTGTGATCTTGGTATAGTATATGCAAATGAAGGTCTTCTTTGACCCCATGCCTTAGGCATGTCATTCTTAGGTCTCATGACCTTATGAGGAGGCATATATGGCAAATGTGAAGTGGAGCTAGATGCCTTAATAAAAGTGATTTTAGAGGTGGACGACTTACCACCTTCACTATATCCATGTCCAAACTTATTAGTTTTACACCTTTGAGATTCAAGAATCTCATCTAACTTATCTTTACCTTTGCAAAGTGTGGACATAGACTCATTATGAGTAGCTAATTTGCCCTTCAAATTTTCATTATAAATATCATCAAGACTTTGAATCTTTTAAAGGATAATATTTTCTAACTCACTTTTGGAGGCATTTAAAGTAACTATCTCATTAATATAGCTATCACATGCAATTCAAAACATTTGTCATTGTTTTCAAATTATCATATTTACTTTGTAATTTATGATACTTTGAAAACAATGATTCCAACATATGCATAACATCATCATTATTAGTGAAGCTGTAATTACTTACCTCATTAAAAGATGTGTCCTCATCAAAAGCCATTAAGCAAAGATTGACCTTCTCATCCTTGCTTGCTTTCTCATCCTCATCTGTTTCACTTGAATCATCCCAAGTGGCCGCCAAAGCTTTCTTCTTACAATTCTTCTTATTTTTTATCCTTGGACAATTAGATTTAATGTGACCATATTTGTCACATTCGAAACATTTCATTTGATTGCTTCTATGTTTTTACTTCTCATATGGCTTTTTTCTTCTGAGTATTAAATTTCTTATTTTTAGTGTGAGCATAGCCATATCTCCATCATCTTTTTCCTCATCACTTTCACTTGTAGATATCTCCTTTGAAGCAATAAAATCCAACGTCATGTTCTTTTCTTCAACTTTTCCTTGAGATAAGGTGATCTCATGAGTAAGTAATTTACTCATTAAATTATCGGTTGGAAGAACATTTAAGTTATTGGCCTCTTCAATGAAAGTGACTTTAGCTTCCCAATCCTTCTTAGGGAGAACTCTATGGATTTTGCAATTTATATCCTCAAGAGAGTAAGTCTTCCCTAGCTTTCTCATTTGATTAATAATCACCATGAGGCGATTGTACATTTCAGATACACTTTCATTATGTTGCATTTGGAACAGTTCATATTCATTTGTCAGAATTTGGATTTTTTGATTTGTGCCTTCATGAGTGTTTTCCAATGTATCCCAAATTTGCTTGGCTGAAATACAATGGGAGATCTTTTCATATTCTTCTATACTCAATGCACAATAGAGAGTGTACATTGCTTTTTAGTTTCTCCCATTTGCCTTCTTTTCGACAACCGTCCATTCGCTTTTAGGCTTTATGATCACAATCACATCCACGATTTTTGTAAGTACTACATGCCCTTCTTCAACCACATCCCACAAATCAAGGCCATCACTATCCATGAATATTTCCATACGATTTTTCAAATATGGATAGTCAGTGCCATCAAAATAGGGTAGTATAATGGTCGAACCTCCTTTAATGATATCTGATCTTCTAGTTGTCATGATCTTTATTCCAAGATAGTTAAATCATTGCAAAATATGGAAACAAAACTCTGATAGAAATTGAAAGTCCCTTTGGCAACCAAGAAGGGGATGAATTGGTTGGAATAACAAATTAAGGGTAAATTAAAAATTAATAAGATGAAGGAAGGAAGAGAAAAATCAAACACAAGAATTTTACAGTGGTTCGGCCAACACTTGTCTACGTCCACTCCTCAATATCACACTTGAGTATTTTACTTGCTCCTTTTGCGGGTGCAAGATCAAACCCAAGTATTTAGACTCACACTCAAACCTTAAGTGTTTTCAAAGGCTCACACTTCAAACTCTCACAAGTGTTTTATCAAAGGCTTACACTCAAAACTATACAAGTGTTTTACTAAGGCTCACATTCAAACCTTTAAGAATTACAAGAGATAAGAAGAAGAAAAATCCCCTTTAACTTTTTTTCAATTCTCAAACAATCAATGAGTCTTAACCAATTCAAAGATTTACAACTAATAGCTCACAAAAATGGTTTTACAATAAATAAACTTTTTAAGCCATAAATATGAATGATTGATGCAATAGCTCATAATAAGTTCTCAATTATTATTCTCTTATTTTTAAGCTTCCCACCAACTCATATTTATAGTTTTGGATGAAATATAGTCGTTATACCTCTTAAATACCTTTTGACAGCTTTTCCAATGGCTAGTTTTTACATCTAATTTTCCAGAGTAGTAAGCACTACACAAAAGTAGCGGACGCTACACAAAAGTGGCGGGGCTACTTATTTAAGTAGCGGGTGCTATATGCTTAATATCGGGGCCTACACTTTCAAACTTAGGCTACTGAATTTTCTGGATTAAATGTAGCAGCTGTGAATAATAGGTAGCAACTTCTACTTACTTGATAGCAGCACTACTCTTTTGCTCACTCTGACCCCCTGAGCTTTTGGACCTTTTGGATTTGAATTTCATGGCCGCGAATATTGTGTAGCGGCTGAATTAGTAGCGGCTACTACTTTCCTTCAACCTGCAACTTAAATTCTAATTTGTTGCATTTCTCAAATATGCTCCTCCTTAGCATATGCACTCTATCAAATTGTGTTAAACCTATGAATAATCATTGATCATGATTTCTCATGCATTGATAAACTTAAACAAATTTGTTAGCATAATTAACAAATTGATATGTTTTATTATCATCAAAATCAATGTCAAACCTAAGGGGTCCAATAAACTATAATATCTAAAAAAAATTTTATTAACAAAGGCGATTTTTTTTTAGTTTTCATAAATTATACTAAGTCGACCTCTAGAAATTTAATTATCTCTTTGATTTAGTTAAAAATAAATCATTCTTATTAAAATTAGTCGTGAGCATGTATTTTGTATAAGTTCTGATTTTTTTTTTTTATTTATATTTTGTTAAAATATTTTGATATACAAATATTTTATTAATTTTTGAATATCTAAGGTTGTAACAATGGCAAGTGCTATTCTTCACCAGAAAATACAACAGCTTTTATGCATTCTAAGCAAAGACTTCTCAGCCTCATATAGAAGAAAATTTTTGGCAAGTGACCAATATACTGCACTGGACATACTACAACAAGCATAAGTTCATTTGCAGTTGAAATTAAAAAAACAATCAGTATCAGGTAACTCAAAAATCGAATGACATATACTTTCGACAGTTTTAGTGGTCTGCTAGCATAAAAAACTTATTTGCAAGACAAAATTTATCATATGTATGTGTTTTTTTTAGGAAGGGGAGTTATGATGTATGGACATGAGATAAATAAATAGTTCATTAACATTACAAAATATATCCATTCACAGCTAGAAGGAAAATTTATACATAATGTCATCATGTTTGATGTCAAGTTTTAACTTAAAAATAATCATTTAAATTATTATTTCTAATTCATACTTCCTCCGTCTCACAATAAACGTCATAATTTTCTTTTTGGTATGTCCTAATTTCATTGTCTTATTTCCTAATTTAAACTACATTTATCTTAACATGACAATAATACTTAAAATGTATTAGAAATAGATATAATAATTAAGAGATGTAAAATATGAGAAAATTAAAAAGGTAGATGGAGATTAAAGTAATAAATAAATTAGAAATGTTAAAATAGACAAAAGTAAATATTTCCTTATATTAATTGTATATTTTATAATTAGATTGTTTATTATGAAACGGAGGGAGTAATAAAAATTAATTTAAAAATCATTAATTATCAATAAATGTATCTCATTATCAATGGTTAAGTTGCATTCTATTTATCTAATTCATGTATTCTATTTTATATAACTCTTTATATTTTATTGGTATTGCTGAATTTTATTAATATGCATTAAAAATTATTTATCCTTAGAATACTCGAGTTTGAATGTGTGTATTGTTAGTATGTGAGTAATATGGATATTTGCATGATATATCTTTATAAATAAATACATCATTAGTAACAAAATCCTATAAGGGATAATTTATTTATAAACTGTTTCATGGTATCATAGCTCTCTTAAAAATTTCGGAGTTTTTATTATTTTCTTTTTTTTTTCTTGTTCTTTTATTTCATTATTTCAACTTCTCCTGCAGTTCATTCTTCTTTTACTACTATAGTTATACAAGTTTTGTCACTGTAGTTTCTTCAAGCCTCCATTCTTCCAATAGTCCATCTTATCCTTCTTTTGGTATCTCTAATATTAGAAATTGTAGGAATAGATGTAAATATTTGAAAGAGAAAAGGATAGAGGGAAGTAAAAACTTCAATATATTTCATTCATTTCTTTGTAAATTGCGTCAAACTTATATATGAGGTTTCCCCTCCTATGAGTTTGAAATTCAAATTTAATCTAATTCAAACCTAATTAGGTATAAAGCTTACAAAAATTTAAAATTCAAATTTGTTTAATTATCATTATAAAAGAATGGCTGATACAAAATGATTTTCTGGTACAAAAAATATCTTATTGTTGTAATATCAACAAAAAATTGAACAAAAGCCATACATCAACTTGTTTTGTAGTTGCACTAGGAAAATAACACTTAGGATTCTAAATGGGCCTGAGAAAGAGCAATTTTCAAATTTACAGAATTATAAAATGGAAAATCTTAGTACAAATCCAAGTAGTACAATGCATTCTATGGAAGAAGATGAAGATCCAAATGTTTTTGGAGGTATGTATATATGTATAGGTACCTTGAAAAAGGGTTTCAAGGTAGGTTGTAGGAGATTAATAAGAGTGGATGGGTATTTTTTTTAGGGGCATGTATAGAGGTCAATTATTATGTGTAGTCTACATTGATACAAATGACTGCATATATCCTCTTGCATTGGCCATTGTAAGAAGGGAGAACAAGATTCATTGGATGTAATTTTTGTGTCTACTTGGAGTTGACTTTGAAATTCAAAAAGATCCTTGGAAGTGGACTTTCATGTCTAATAGACAAAAAGTAAGTATGATATGCATTTCAATTCACATATATTGAGTTATAAAATTAGTTATTTTACTTATAACATATATTGACTAATATATTTATATATGGGTATTTTTGTTAGCTGCTTGCATTGGATAATTTGTATCCTACTTCTGAAAAAAGATGGTGTGTGAGACATATTTACACCAACTTTAGGAAAGAATTCAGAGGCAAAGAATTAAAAGACATGCTTTGGGACTGCACCAAACCCAATTATTTACATAAATTTACAAAGTCCATGGAAGCTCTTAATGAGAAAGATCATGCAACTCATTAGTAGTTATGCAATCAGGAGGTCAGTCATTAAGTAGGTCCCATTTTCAAACTCATGTTAAGTGTGACCTTTTGCTCAATAATATTTTAAGTATTTCAATAGAATTATTTTAGAGGCTAGGGATAAAGATATTCTTACCTATTTAAAGATTATTAGGCGGAAGGTGATGAAAAATGGGTTAAAAGAGATTCCTTTAAGAGGGTGCAAGGGCCTTTGTGGTTAAAGATTTAAAAAAAAAATAAACAAAACTAAAGATTTTTCATTCAACTTCAACTATAGGTGGGCTAGAGAAATAAGTATGAGGTATTTAGGCCTGGGGTCAATTTGTAGTTGACAAGGTTGATATGTCATGTAGTTGTAAGAGATGAGATTTCACTACAATTCCATGTACACATGCAGTATATGCCTTGATGTTAAAAAGAGAGAGGCCAGAGGATTATGTAGATGACTATTACAGTATGAAAACCCTCCTACAATGTAACACCTCAACCAAAAGTTAACCCAAACCATTAGAGGGGTTATAGAGGGAAAATTTCTTTCTTTCTTTTTGCATTGTTATTGATGTATGTTTATGCATGAAATAAATAGTTATGCATATTATTTGAATAGATTTTAGACATAGAAGTGGTTTAGAGGCTGTTAGGAATTAATCTGGAAATTTTGAGATTTTGGTGAACTGAGGGCAAAATGGTCATTTTTCGCTAGTTGGAATTTTATGGATTTAATATCATATTAAAAAGGAGAAAATAATTTAAAGACTTGAAAATGGCCTTATTTTATTTATTTGAGCAATAGATAAAGAAATAATCCAGGTTGAAAATATTTATAGGTGCGTTACGCGATTTCGGTGTTTCGGTTGCACTAAGGGTATTTTGGGCATTTCCTTTATATTATGGAGTTATTGAGTGTGTGCAACCTTATGGTATTAGTTTAGGCTTGATTAAATCTAGCCGTTGGATCAAATGATGAAGAATTGAATGGTTAGATGAGTAGGTTGCAAATTTGATATCCTAAGCTCAAAGTATGAGATTATTACTTATGGTTTATGATTTGGTGTGTTAAAAGCATGTGAAATTCACCTTAGTTGACTTTGGATGAACCAATAGGATTAAAGTAAGAAGAATGGATGGTTGGATGACTAGGATTCACCAAAACTATTATGAAACCTAAACCATTGGATCACACCTTTGTTATTTGGATATTTATGGAAATTTATCATCTTCTTCCTTGAAAATTTCAGCCCAAAAATCACCATAGTTGCAGCATATGGTTCGGCCAAACCATGTCCATCCATTCTTTGATGTTTTCTTTCCATTTTTGATGGAAATGAATACAATCCACCATCCTAAACACTAATCTAACCTTTAAATTCAAAGAAAAAGCCATTAAAACCATCAAAAAGCTTAAGGAAGTTTTGGAAGAAATCTTGGTAAGCTGTGAGTTTTGAAGTTCTTTTGGTTTATTAATATTTATATGAGTGTTCTTGTTAATATTTATGGATTAGAATTAAATATGTATGGTTAGAATGAAAGTTAGGATTTGAAAACCCTATTAGGAAGAACATTGAATTAAAGTATGGTTTTGATGTGTTTAATGCTTTACATATTATGTATTTGATGTATATAGCATGTTTTGATGATTGAATGATGGAAATAAATGAATTTGGAGCATTTCAGGTTGTGGCCGAAATCTTGGATGGTTAGGGTTTAGTAGACATTTTGGTGTTTTAGGTGTTTAAGGTATGGAATGAGTGGTATTTAATGTATATTTGATGTATGGATGATTTAATGTTGAAAAATAATTCATTCGGTTGAAATAATGTTTTGGCCGAATTGATGAAATCCAAATGATAGTTTGTGTTTTGATGTTTAATAGGTTTAAAAGCTTAAATGTTAGGCATTAGGTGCATTTAAATGATATTGGATGGAATGGTATTGAAAAATGGAGAAAAAGGATAATTTTTGCTTAAGTTAATGGATATGAATTTGGTTAGTTTAAGG
>CANXYC010117251.1:0-10431 GCA_948193065.1 Aleurites moluccanus | reverse complement strand
GGAAATTTTATGGTAAAAGGTGATGTTATAATCTATTTGGCATTAATGAGAATTGTGATCTGTGAGTTCTACGGGTTTATGGTGGCCTTAAGCCTACCCTTGCCCTAGGACCGTCGCACCACTGGAGTTGGGGTGTGACAATACTGGAGGTACTTTTCCTAATCATGCAAGTACTGGCAAAATCTACACCGAAATAGCCGATTAAACTAAAATGCATAATGTTTGGATACCAAAGACCTAGATGTTGTGTGCTAATAAAATTTTTTAAAATTCTTTTAACCCCCATGCAAATTAGACTCTTTAGGAGATGATTGGAAACGTGCATATAAACAAACGACAAATATAATATCCAGTCTACTAGAGGTTAAATAAAGCAAACTACCAATCATACCTCTATATTTTTTTTTTCCTTAATTGGCTTACATAGTTCATCTTTGTTAAGCTTGATGGTGGAGCTAATTGGAGTTCTAATTGCTTGTGCTCCATCCATTCCAAACCTTTTGAGAAGTTCCTTTGTGTACTTTGATTGGTTGATGAAGATACTTTTCTCACATTGTTTGATTTGTAATCCAAGGAAATACTTTAATTCTCCCATCATGCTCATTTCAAACTCACTTTGCATGCATGAAAAGAATTCCTTGCATAAAACCTCATTAGTAGCACCAAATATTATATCATCGATATATATTTCCACAATAAACATGTTATGCATCTCTTTTTTAATAAAAAGAGTTGTATCAACTTTTCCTTTTGAAAATCATTGTTGATTAAAAACTTGCTAAGTCTATCAAATCAAGCTCTATAAGCTTTTTAAAGTTTATAAACATGATTTGGAAAATCAAAATTTTCAAAACCTAGAGGTTGTTCAACATAAACTTTCCCCTCAATAAAACCATTTAAAAAAGAACCTTTGACATCCATTTGATACAACTTAAAGTTCATGTGGCATGCAAATGTAAGTAACATCCTAATAGCCTCAAGTCTAGCCACTGGTGCAAATGTCTCATCATAATCTATTCCTTCCTCTTGATTAAATTCCTTTGCCACTAATCTAGCCTTATTCCTAGTCATCACAATAACCTCATCTAGTTTGTTTCTGTACAGCCATTTGTTACCTATGATGGGATGGTCTTATGGTCTAGGAAACAAGGTCTAAACATTATTTCTCCCAAATTGGTTTAATTCCTCTTACATGGCCTCAACCCAACTTTTATCCTCTAAGGCCTTATCAATATTCCTAGGTTCAATCTTAGATATGAAGGCTAGGTTATTCACAATTTCTTTGAAAGAGAATCTATTGGCCATATGCTTTAAGGGTTCACCAATTATAAGGTCTTTTAAGTGGCCCTTTTTGAATTTCCAATCCTTTGGAAGTTCAACATCAATTGGAGGATTTTCTATGGCCTTTCTACAACTATATTTTGCTAGGGATTTTTTGGTGTAGAAAAGTTATGAAAAATACCCATTTCATTACAAAAGGTTTTAAAATCATGATTAATAAATTCTTTTCCATGATCTCTTCTTAAAGATGTTATATAAAAGCCATTAAACATCCACTATCCAAATACCATGACTCTTCTTTTCTTATGGATTTCTACACACCTACAAACAAGAGAATTTATTTTGTTTTAGGTATCTAAATGCTTTTAGGTCCTTGGGGATTAGCATCAACATAGCCTAAATGCACATTTCTAATATTGCATTTGAAGTTAGAATGACCAAATTTCCCACAATAGTGACATTTCAAGTGAATTCTAGATTTTTGTTGAGATTTTGTCTTATGATGCGGTTTGAAATGATACTGAGGCCAATAACCATAATTAGATTTTGGTCTATAATAGGTATTCATTGGTCTTCTAAAATGAGAATCATGCATGACATGCTTATGCACTTTAGTTTTAGGCATAACATTCTTAGATGGAGCCATATAAGTCATGTGAGCACGTGAATTTGATGCCTTGACAAATATGGTCTTAGTTATAGATGGGGCATCCCCTCCATTATAACCAAGTTCATACTTAATAGTAGGACACCTTTAGGATTCAAGTATTTTGTCAATTTTTTTTCTGCCTTTACAAAGCTTGGATATGTAAACATCATCAGAATTTATCTTATTTTTCAACAAAGTATTTTTATTCTTTAGCTCATTGCATTCTTGATCCCTAAGGTCAATGGTCTTTTTTAGCTCTACATTAGATGCATTCAATTCATTTATTTCAAGTTTATAAGCATCACAAACATCTAAGACCTCATTAGACATTTCTTTCAATTTATTATACTTGTTTTGCATCTTATGATATTTTGAAAGTAATGTTTCCATAATTTTCATGGCATCATTATTAGAATTAAATTTGGAATTACTAACCTCACTTGAAAATGCATCCTCTTTAATTGTCATGAAGCAAAGGTTGGTATTTCATCTTTGCTTGCTTCCTTCTCTTCATCAGAGTCACTTGAATCATCCTAAGTGGCCGCCAATACCTTCTTTTTGAAGCTTTTCTTTTTCTTCAACCTTGGACATTCCGTTTTAATGTTACCAAATTTGTCACACTCAAAGCACTTCACTTGATTATTCTTGGACTTCTTATGTCTTTCAAATGGCTTCTTGTTCTTCTTTTATCTAAGAATAAGATTTCCTATTCTCTTAGTGAGCAAGGCCATGTCTTTATCATCTTCCTTGTCATCTCTTTCATTTGAAGAAGCCTCATTGGATGCAATAAGGGCCATCCCTTTATTCTTCTCTTCCATTTTATCTTAAGATAATGTAATCTTCCCAACAAATTATCAATTGTAAGGATGCTCAAGTCATTGGCTTTCTTAATTAAAACAACTCTTGATTCCCATTCTTTCTTAGGGAGAACTTTCAATATTTTGCAATTGATGTCTTCTTTGGAATAGTTCTTCCTAAGCTTCCACATTTGATTGACAATCACCATTAGATGATTGTACATATCAGATACCTTCTCATTGGGTAGCATTTGGAAGAACACATATTCATGAGTAAGAATTTGAATCTTCTTACCCTTCACTTGATTAGTCCCTTCATGAGTAGTCTTTAGAGTGTCCTAAATTTTCTTTACCAATATGGAATGGGAGATTTTTTCCATAGTCCTCTCTACTAAGAGCACAATAGAGAGTATTCATTACTTTTTGATTTCTCCTATTTGCCTTATTTTTCGCGGTCGTCCATTCAATCTATGGCTTGATGATTTCCATATTATTAATTAATTTTGTAAGAATCATATAACCTGCTTCTATAACATCCCAAAGATCAATGCCATTACAATGAATGTAAATTTTCATCCTATTTTTCCAATAGGGATTGTCGATGCCATTGAAGTAAGGTGGTCTGATGGTGGAACCGCCTTCAACGATATTGGTAGCTTGGTTTGCCATTTATGATCTTTAATCTAAGATGGTTAAATCATTTGAATGATGGATACAAAGCTCTGATATCAACTAAAAGTCCCTTGGCAACCAAAAGGAGGGGTGAATTAGTTATTTTAAAAATTAACAACAAATAAAAATTGATAAGGAGAAAAAGGAAGAAATATTCAACACAAGGATTTATAATGGTTCGACTACGTCCACTCCTTAAGATCACACTTGAGAATTTCACTAAACTTGATCTTTTTCAAAGGTGCAAGATCAAACCTTATGTGTTTTAGGCTCACACTAAAACCTTACAATGTATTTTTACAATAAGGCTCATACACAACCTAATAGAATTACAAAAATATGAGAAAGAATTAACCCTTTAATTTTTACCCAATTCTCAGAAATTAATTCCTCTTCAACAACCTTGAAGATTGGCAATTAATTCTCTTTACAATTAAAAAACTCAAAAATAAGCTCAAGAACTCTTAAATGCTCAATAGTATGAATTAATGCATGAATAGAGGTTGTTCAATATCCATTAACTTCATACCAACTCATATTAATAGTCTTGAGCCAAATATAGTCATTTGGGTCCATTAAATGTGTATTTAATACAAAAACTCGTACTTCTAATGGCTATTTTTCAATCAAAGTTCAAACTGTAGCAACAACTACAAAGGAAGTAGCGGGCGCTACTTATCATGGGATGAAAAACTTCACGACTGTGACTTGACTTGTAGCAGTTATGAATCTCATAAGTAGCAGGTGATACTTAACATATATTTCCAAATCCTCCAAAAGGCTACTGTGTCTCTGAGCTCTCTCAGTAGCGGGCACTACTCCTCTACTCCCTTATACCCTTCAGTTTCTGGATCTTCTAGACTCTATAATCGCGGTTGGGACATGTGTAGCGCTACTAGTTAACTTCATACTTATGTAGAAGTGGGAACATAAATTAGTAGCAGATGTTACTTAACTCTTTTCCCAAAATTACTAGACCTTCTAGACTTCTCTTAAGCAGCTGTGACTACTTGGTAACGAGTGATACTTAACTTGTAGCTAGTGCTACTTAACTTATAGAGGGAGATACTTATCCAATATCTCAAACTTTTTCCTTCTGTATCCATTAAGTAATGGGAGCTACTTAATCAGTAGCGGGCTCCACATACCAGTTTTCTACAATTCTTAAAAGTATACCTTGCACATAAACAAACACAGAAAATTAGTAGTTTAATTAGTTGTTTGTACCTATCAAATGAGCATATTAACTTACTAAGGTCTAATAAGAAGATTTCCCAACAAATTGTTAGTTGGGTGGGTGCTCAAGTCATTAGCTTCTTCAATGGAGGTGACTCTAGCTTTCCAATCTTTCTAGGATAAAACTCTAAGAATTTTGCAATTAATATCTTCAATAGAGTATTTCTTCCTAAGTTTCCTCATTTTATTTACAATTACCATAAGGTGATTGTACATTTTCAAAACCTTTTCATTGGGAAGCATTTGAAATAGTTCATAATCATGAGTAAGAATTTGAATTTTCTTACTCTTTACTTGATTTGTACCTTCATGAGTAGTCTCAAGAGTGTACCAAATTTGCTTCATCGAAATACAATGGGAGATTTTTCCATATTCCTCTCTACTTAAGGTACAATAGAAAGTATTCATTGCTTTTTGATTCCTCCCATTAACTTTCTTCTTCGTGGCTGTCCATTCAATTTTTGGCTTCAAGATTTCCATATCATCAACAGTTTTGATAGGAACCGTGTAACCTCCCTCGACGATATCCCAAAGATTAATGACATCACAATCCATATAAATTTTCATCCTATTCTTCCAAAAGGGATAGTCAATGCCATTGAAATATGGTGGTCTCATGGTGGAATGGCCATCAATGATGTCAATTGCTTGGTT
The DNA here is from genome assembly GCA_948193065.1 of Aleurites moluccanus. Taxonomy (NCBI): domain Eukaryota; kingdom Viridiplantae; phylum Streptophyta; class Magnoliopsida; order Malpighiales; family Euphorbiaceae; genus Aleurites; species Aleurites moluccanus. Next base: position 5,142 of record CANXYC010117251.1, on the reverse strand, counting down.
TGCCATTTGATCTTTGATCCAAGATGATTAAGTCTTTGAGAAAAGTGGATACAAACTGAAAGTCCCTTGGCAACCAAAAGGGGGGAGTGAATTAGTTGTTTTTTGAAAATTAAGCAACAATTAAAAACTAATTGCAAGGAAAGGGAAGAGTATAAGAACACAAGAAATTTATAATGGTTCAGCCAAAATTTACCTACGTTCACTCCTCAAGATCACACTTGAGTATTTGACTTCCTTTGATCCTTTTGAATAGGTTCAAGATCAAACCTTAGTGTTTTGGCTCACACTAAACATTTATAATGTGTTTTTCCTTACAAGGCTCACACATAACTCTTTAGAGTTACAAGAGATGAAAATAGAATTAACCTTTAATTTATCCCAACTCTCAGAAACTAATTACTCTTCAAAAACCTTGAAGAATAACAACGAATAGTTTATTACAATGTAAAAACTAAAATTTTTGCTCACAAGACTTAAATGTGTAAGAGTATGAATTAATACAAGAGTGGAGGTTGTTATTGGCCATTAAACCTTAATACCAACCCACATTTATAGTCTTCTATAAAATAAAGTCATTTGGCTTCATTTAATGCTCATTAAATGCAAACTTCAGTTTTTCAACAGCTAGTTTTTCTATCAGAATTTGAAGTGTAGCAGCTGCTACATGAAAATAGCGAGCACTACTTGCCTTGGGCTGAAGAACTTCACAGCTACGATTCCCTTATAGCGATTGTCAATCTAGTTGTGTAACGGGTGCGACCAATTTGTAGCAGTTGTAACTTTATGCCTTGTTCCTCCAAAAGGCTATTGTCCCTTTGAGATCCCTTAGTAGCGATTGTTACATCTGCATAGTGGGCGCGACTTATTGCTTCCTTGGACCATTAATCTTCTAGACCTTTTGGAATCCTTAATCACGATTGTGACAGGTTGGTAATGGTTGTGACAGCATTGAGCATTTTAAGTAACGGCTGTGACTTATAAGTAGCAGGGAATATCCTGTAGCGGCGGTGACTCATGTTATGCAATAACCTTATGTCTCTATACTGCTTAGTCAAGGCTGCTACACTTAAGTAGCAAGGGCAACTTATCTTAGTCGCCACTGCAACACTTAAGTAGTGGGCACGACTTCTTCTTTCTACTCAAACTGAAGCTATATGAACACATGATTTTACACCCAAGCAAACTCGGGTCATGACAAACTAATTAACAATCTACAAGAGATCAAAGTTGACTCCGAATACAGAAAAATAAGATAGGCCATTCTGATCAGCGTTAACCAAAGGTCAAACCACTTCAAGTTGAATCGAATAGGCATCAAGATGAATCTAGTGGCATCTGAGCTAGGCCTTGGTGGCAGTGCCAAGCCTAGCTAGTAGTGCAACCAATGGCATAAACTACCCTGGGTGGCGCCGCCACCTAGGCAAGCCACTGCCTCCAGCCTTGCATGCTCCTGCCACCAAGCTTCTTCCCTTATGCCATAAAACTTTAGTCTATGAATCCCACATCGAATTCTAGTTTGATTTTCCCTCAAATGTTTCCCTATAAATACAAACCTTAATTTCACCTCAAAGCACTCCAACTCTCATTGAGTTACAGAAAAGCTAAATCGAGTTTTCCTTAGTTGGCTCTCTTTTCTCCCTCCTTATTCAACTTACTTTTCATAAGCAATTCACTTCTCTTTGATTTCAAACTGATTTCTCCAACTCTCTTTGAGTGGGAGGAATAAAAGACCTAGAGCAATCTCTCTTTGAGTCATTCTAAAAGTATTGACGTCCTATCAAGAAGCATCAATCGAATCAACCAGAAGCACGCCGCTGTGCTGACAAATCAACTAAAAGCACACCATAGTGCTAATAAATCAACTCGAAACACACCGTCATGCTAACAATATTGACTCCAAGCGCACCGTAATGCTAATCTTACTAAACCAAAGTGGAACTCCGATCTAGGAGAACCTTAAGAAGTCATCCCCTTCAAACTAAGGTATCACATTCGTACCTCAAAATTAATTGGTTTAAATCATTTAAAAGAACCACAAAATCTATCTTTTCTTAAAATCAAATCAAACCCCCTTCACAAGAAGGAAGAACTGCATGGGTTTTGATTCCTATTCGATGGGATATGCAGATAAGCTATTTCATATTTTCAAATTCAAAACACCAAAAAAACTCATTTTTCTTAATCTAATCTATTTTAATCTTGATTTTTGAGAAATGTGTGGTTAAACTAGAATTCCTATTGAGGGATAGAGTTAACATCCCCTTTTATTGGCTTTTCATATAAATTAAAGCTTTTTACCTAATGTTTTTTACTTTAATGCTATATATGTGATCTTTTATATGTCATTCATGCATTGTATAATTGCCATCTTATAACTTGTTCATAAAATTTATTTTTATAAGTCAATTGTTAAATGGAAATTCAAAGTTTAAGTGTGAGGCCTTGCCCGAGCACCTTCCCATCCCAGGGAGATCGGGATGCTCATTTTGGGACGATTTCTCACGGATTGAGAGACGACCTTAGCGCCTTTTTTGAAAATGATTTTGATATTTTGAAGTCACCACCTTAAGTTATTTTTGTTAGGAAAATTTAAGGTAAAACCCATTTTTTACTCCAATTTTATCCCGAAGGAAATAAAGTGCACTAGTCTTTAAAACCAAAGAGGATTTGGGGACTAGGTTTTCAGTTAAACTTGGCTTCTAATTTTAACCTTGATTTAAAATATTTTCATGAGCAGTTTAAAGGATGAGATATAAAGATGTATGAGCAGGTAAATGAATGGACGGAAATGATAAAATAAAGCAGTAAAGTAGTTAAGAGAGCGATAAATTAAATTATTACAATTCAAAAATTCCAAAATAGGGGATATCAACTCTAGCTCTTATGGGTTCTAGGTCATCCACACATTCCCCAAAGATCTGAACATGATAAAATACAATAAACAAAGTAAAATGAAAAAAGATGGTTTTAACATTTTTGGGTTTGAAGCTCTTAGATAGCTTGCCTGCGTATCCCGTTGAATGGAAATCAAAACCCACGCAGTTCTCCCTTCTTGTTAAGGAGGGTTGATTTTATACCCAATTTATCATGTTTTGATTCTTTATTTTAATGCTCTATCAAAGTAAAGAAGATGAGTTAGGAGACGATACCTTCTTCCTTGCTCTTTGAGGAGGCGATGGTCATATTACTCGCTCGAATCGGAGTTCCACCTTGGCTTGATTTGAAGCATGGGAAGACGGTCAGATTGTCTTTTATCTTCTCTTTTATTTTATTTTTGGGAAGTGGCAGTCGGATTGCCCTTCTGGATTAGAGTTCCACTTTGGACTGATTGAAGCCCAGGAAGATGATCGGATTAGCGGCGGTCTGATTACTCACTCGGATCAGAGTTTCACCTTAGGTTGATTGAAGCATAGGAAGATGGTTAGATTGTCTTTTATTTGACAATTCAAAAGAAAACAAGCAAGCCAACATAGTGATTTTATATTAAAAATGATTTTGAGGCTCCACACGCTTCGAATTTGGTCCTTCTTTCGCTCAAAGAGAACTAAAGGAAATGGGCTCCACACACCCTAAAGAGTTATTCTTTAAACTCAAAGAGAGTTAAAGAAATAAAAAAAAAATAGGTACACGAGGGAGAAGAGAGTGAAATCTAAGAAGGAAAAATCAACTTCAAGAGATTTTCGAGCCCTTTTATAGTTGAAGGGAGTCAACTATTTATAGGCAAACTGGTGCCACTAGAAGGGGGTGGCGGCACAGCCAGACCTTCTGGCGATACGGGCTGAGAAGGAGGGCGGTAGCTCTAGCAAGGAGTAATGCTGCCACCCCCAATAGAGGATGGCACTACCCAAAGGGGGAGGCAGCGCTGCTCAAGGAGGAGGCAGCGCCACTGGCAAGGAGCCATGCTGCCGCCCCTAAGAGAGGGTGGTGCCACCCTAGGGGGATAGTGCTGCCGCCCAAAGGGGTTGGCGGCACCCCAAAAAGAGAGAGGTGCAGCCCTAGGGGGACGACGGCGCCAACACGTTTTTGAGTCCGTCCGAGCGATGGTTTGGTTTCGATTTATGCCATTCAGCTTGGCAGGAGTCCGAAGAGTGTAAAAAATTAGTGTTCATATTAAGTTATTATAAACCAAAAATCTAGTCTTCGAGCTTATTCCTGATTTGAAGGTCGAGTGATTTTATTCTTGTGCTATAAATTGGAGTCAAAATGGATTTTCTTTCTTTTTCCCTTAAATATGAAGGTGGTGACTCTATCGATTTACTTTGAAACTTAAAAATAGAATTTCAAATTCATTAATACTACATCAATTAACTAGTTATCAAATGCAAACTCAACATCATTTATCATCAATCATTCAATCATAAATCAAAGGCCATAAAAAATTTCCTAAACCTATATACATGATTCGGTCACTAACCTAAAACCCTAACCAAAAATAAAAACCCTCCAAACCTAAGTTCTAACCATCATTTGAACATAAAAAATTCTCAAACAAAACAGAAAATCTAAACTCTTACCTGAAACCTTGAAGTGGTCGAAGCAAAAATCCCCCAAAACAGCCCTAAATTTCTGAATTCTTGCAACAAGGAAGGAAATGGAGAAGCTACCTTCTATATGCTACTCAACTTGAACAAACAAAGCCTCAAATCCATCTTGATTCTTCCTTGACCGAAGCAAATAGATGAAGGAAGGAGAATTCTATTTTGGAAGCAAGTTGGCTACGGTTTTGAATGAAGAAGAAACTATGCAGAATTGTGTTTGAATGAATTAGTGGTTGGTGAGATTATGATGTGATCCTATGCTCCATTCTCATTTTAGCTTAATTGCACCCTAACATGCATCCATTGAATTTTGGATGCATCAATACTCCACTTCATAAAATCCTAGCCACTCAAATTTCCATTAAATCCCTCTCCATCAATTCCTTTTGCATCAAAGTCTTACAATCTTCCAATTTACTCCCTCTCCTTCACTTTCTATACAATCAAATCCTATCTATATTTTTTTTTCCTAACCTAATTAAATTATTCTATTTTATCCACCCTCAATTCATTTTCCCAAATAATTAATTTACAATAATTTACACATGGAACACACACTTTAAATCATATAACACAATATTTATCAATCACATATAATTACATC
>CANXYC010117218.1:0-12048 GCA_948193065.1 Aleurites moluccanus | reverse complement strand
TTCATCTTCTCCATTTGCTTTGGCCAAACCTCACATCCACCATAGCCAACCTCTATTTTTCTTCATGCATCACTTAAATCTTATGATCTAACCAAAATTCCTTCACAAATAAATATCATCTCTTTACCTAATCAAGCTTTTTGGCCTTAGAAGAAATTTTTAAGCAAGTTTTCTTCAAGAGGTAATTTCTAGAACTCATTGTTTTATTGAATTTTATTGATGTATATGGTGATTTATAGGTTGTATAGAGGTTCTATGGAGTTAGAATTGTCAAACTCATAATGGTTTGATAGATAGATTAGGGTTTGGGAATTCTAAAATTTCTGAATTTTGAAATTCCTGGTTGTAAGCAGAAAGTTGGACTACCAATTTCGTGGCCTTAAGTTCAGAATTTGGAAATCCATGAAAAATGAAAGTTGTTCATTTAGGTCTTAATTAAATTCCTATGGATTTTGATAGAATTGTTCAGTCTATGAGTTATGGGCTAATGATTGAGACTGACTCAGAATGTTGAGCAGACAGGAAACTCTATTGTGTTTTGATAGTTTGGGGACCTAATGACATAATTTGAAAAAGTGTTGAACATAAAAAAAAAAAAAATGTTCATTTATATGTCATCTTAATGCCTGTAAAAGGGTTTTACAATTGATAGTGTACGAAATTATTTACAGGAGAGACAATACAATCTGTTCGGATGAGAGTTACAAGGTTATAGGTTTGAATTTAAAAGTCCACCATTAATTGTACAATACCCAGATTGAGCTGAATTTTGGATATGTTAGATAATAAGATGTCTAGTTTCATTATAAAGAAGAATGAAAGCAATTGGATAAGTGTAGCTCAAAATATAAGAACCTGAGTCAAGACTGTCAGACTATAAAAAAAGACCTTAAGTTGCATATTAATAAGTTTAATATGCTATCTTATATTTTAAATTAAATATTGTATTATTTGTAGCTTCAAGAGGCAAAGAGAAGGAAAACGAAGGTGAGGAATACCATCATCCCTTTTGCCTTTGTTAGAGGGGTTTGCTTGGATTTGAGCTTAAGGTGAGTAACGTATATATAATTTTACTTGTTATTGTGAATTCATTGTTGAATTGACATTTCTTGTATTCTTTGGTAACATGGACAAAACCTTATTGATTTTTACTTGCATTACTAATATTTCATTTGATTTGTTGAAACCCTTGAATGGTTTGTTTAAAGGCCAATGGTACATTTTATTGTCAAAGAACTATATTTGATTGAATTATGGAAAGCTTGACTTTTCTTTGACTTTCCTTAAAATTGATACTTAATTAAGTTTTTGGTAAATTAAAATCATACCCTTTGTTATTGACCTAAAGGTGATTCAATTTGCATTATACCAAAAATTATTATCCATTGGGAATAAAAAGGTATATTTTTGGCCGAATTTTATTTCAAAGCACATTTGGTGCAACTTTTTGATTTATTTGTATATTCATTTGATTATGAAATATTCTTTATTTGAATATGCATATAATTGGCATATTTGGTATTGGGACAAATTGTATATAATTTTGTCATTTCTAAAATAATTGAATCCCGTTGTTCATTGATATTCGTTGAATATGTATATGTAAATTCTAAAGTTAGCATTAATGGAACTACTCATCCGATGGGGTAGTTTAAATAACATCGGACTTGTGCGCAAGGGTATTTTTTTTACCAATCCCAACTAGGAGAGGAGTAAGGTCATAGCCATGCAGACCGATCATCTGTATGACATTATTGTAGGCACATCCCAATTTGTGACCTCTGCCATACTGTCAGTAGTCATTGCTAACATATAAAAGGTATTGTTATTTGATATTGAACCCATTTTTTTTTGGGTAAAATGTTATTATACATGATATTGGAAATTTGCTATTTTGTTCCTTAATATGAATTATCATTGAACCTTATGTTCAATACCATTAGTTGAATACTTTATTCTTATAAGTATAATATTGGATTATTCATATTGAAATTGAACTCAATGGGCTATAAATACCACTTTGTATTTCATTGTGATACCTATTTCATTGTTATTCCATATTATTCATTGTCCTTGAATTATTGCTATTGATACATTTCTTGTGAGAACCAAATCTCACAAGTAAGGTTATATATATATTTCTCACTGAGATTTATCTCACTATATAGTTGTAAATTTTTTCAGGTGATCGTAAATAAGAGCAGTTCTAGCTTCATCATTCATCAGCTGGGAACCATCAATATCTATATATTATTCTATTTTGATCTTTTGTATATTCTAACTTTGAATGCCCCATGAAATTTGTATGGGTCTTAAGAGTTGATGGAATATTATGTAATATATAATATTTGATGCAAATGTTTTGTCATATGTAAATTATTGGTTTAATACATTATACGATGAGATAGGTATTTTAGTTCATGAAGTATGGTATGGTGAGTTTAATTTGAATATAGAACTGTTCTTTTATGGTAGGTTGTCTTGTTGTTGATTTTGAAGAGAGGGACATTGGTCCTAGATTTTAAGATTGTAAAAACAAAGAAAGTTATTGCAGATTTTCTATAAAATACAGAGTAAGGGTTCTATAGGTCTAGGTGGCTTTAAGCTTTCCCTTTACCCTAGGACCGTTATATCTCCTAAAGTGAGGGTGTAACAGATTGGTATGAGGGCAAAAGCTATAACTAAAATATAAGTAACTAAGAATATGTGTCGTTAAGTATAAGTGAGTTATGGAGCAATAGGAATTCCTACATTGTCATTTGTAAAGTTTTTTGTTATGTGTGCTTATTCTGCGTTTCATAAATTGATAAATATTCTTTGTGATTTGTTATAGTGATATGCCACCAAGGGGACGTCCGAGAGAAAGGGGACGAGGTAGAGGTATTGTAAGATAAGAGGCTGAGTTTGCTTCCCAAATCGCCCCAAAAAGAACTGAAATAGCTGAACCACTGCGGGTTAGAAGAAGAATAAAAAGAGAAGAGGAGGAAGTAGTAAAAAATGTAGATGTGATGAATGATGAACTAATGAGGAAAAATGAACAGCCGAGGAAATAAATAGAAGAGTTAAGGAGGTTTAGAAAAGATCATATGCCTGCACTTGATCCATCACCAGCACCTGTAATTCCTCCACCAGTGGCAATACCACCTCTTATACCAGTTGCTAGACGAAAGGGCAGGAGGGTGATTGCTGAGGGGGGTGTCACTATGTTCAACTTTCTGAAACTTAGTTTGCCAGAATTCAGTGGTGAGTAGGGAGATGAACCTAGTTGGTTCTTAGAGAGGATTGAGAAAGTTGTAAGGCAGTTTCCTTATTTAGATGCCCGAATTGTTGAGCTTATGGGTTTATTGCAGAAAGAAAGAGTATGGGACTGGTTCGAGAGACATATAGAAGATAGGTTGTATGGTGATGATCCACCAACCTGGGGGGCGGGAATTCAAACAATTAATGGTTGATATGTTTCTTACAACAGGGGAAAAAGATAGACGGATGACATAGTTTGAGCAGGGAACTAGGAGTGTACCGGAATATGCCAATGAATTTCTAAAACAGGGAAAATTTGCAAGAGAGAGAGTTCCTAATGAAGCAGCTAAGATTCATATATTTAGAAAAGGACTATATGCTCCCCTTCATAATTCATTACTATCAGTGGATTTCACTTCACTAACAAAGCTTATTGACCAAGCTACTCAGATGGAGATAAAATACAAGGAAGAGAAAGCTGCAAGGGAGCAGAGAAAGAAAAGTAGTGGAAGGGGCCAGAGTAGCCAGAGGAGAGGGGGAGAGCAGAGTAACCAGTATAGACCTGCTGGAAGTGGATATAGACCTCGGCAGAGTCAGTCAACTACTAGTACTGGAGGAGGGCAGAGTAGATCTATTGCAACATCTTTAGCTCCTCGGATGTCTGCTAGTGCATTTAGGCCAGGACAGTATGGTTAGGTTATTCCTATTTGTCAACACTACAGCAGAAGGCATTTTGGGATTTGTAGATGGGTGAGTGGGGCTTGTATTAGATGTGGACAGAAGGATCATTTTATCAAGGATTGTCCACTAACCATAGGACAGTAGGGTACTACAACTGTGTCATAGCCTACCGTTCAGCAAAGTCATCAGGGTAATAGGACTCAGGGAGGTAGAGGCCGAGGATAGGGTACTACTACTGGATCTACACAGCCACCAGCTAGCAGGGGACAGGGTTGGGTATTTGCTCTGAATAGGCAGGAGTCTCAGACATCCCACACTATTGTGGAAGGTATAGTTTTGATCCATAATAGCTTGGCTACTGTATTATTTGATTCAGGTACCACCCATTCTTTTGTGTCATCAACATTTGCACAGAAACTGGGAGTGGGTGGTAGACATATGGATATGCCATTAGAGGTCTCTACACCATTGGGTAAAACCATTATAACTGATAGGGAATATGATGAGTGTATGGTAGAGAAAGAGAGGGGAGGAAACTTCCAGTGACATTAATAGAGTTACCAGTGCTAGAGCTAGATGTCATATTGGGAATGGAATGGCTGTCACAGCATCGTGCTACTATTGACTGCTATGGGAAGAGGATAGAGTTTAGACCGGAAGGTCAAGCTAGCTTTGTGTTTCAAGGTGAAAGACACAGTATTTTGTCTAATATCATTTTGGCTATAGGGGGTGAAAAGACTTCTAAGGAAGGGTTGCCAAGGTTATTTGGCACATGTGGTAGACACCCGGATGGCTGTAAAAGAGGTGGACCAGATTCTTATAGTGGATGAGTTCCTGGATGTTTTTCCAGAGGAATTACCTAGATTGCCACCAAATCAAGAAATAGAATTTGAGATTGATGTGTTGCCGGGTACTAATGCCATTTCTATTCCTCCTTACCGGATGGCACCAACAGAATTAAAGGAGCCGAAGTTGCAGTTGTAGGAGTTACTTGACAAAGGGTTTATCTGGCCTAGTAGTTCACTGTGGGATGCACAAGTTTTATTTGTCCAGAAAAAGGATAGATCGTTGCAGATGTGCATTGATTATAGGCAGCTTAATAAGGTGACGATCAAGAATAAATATCCTTTGCCAAGGTTTGATGATTTATTTGATCAGCTACATGATGCTAATCATTTCTCAAAAATAGATCATCGATCAGGATATCATCAGCTTAAGATCTGGAAGCAAGATGTAGCAAAGACAGCTTTCCAGACCAGATATGGGCATTATGAATTTTAGTGTTACCCTTTGGGTTAACCAATGCCCCAGTTGCGTTTATGGATCTCATGAATAGAGTGTTCAAACCTTTCTTGATAGATTTGTCATTGTTTTCATATATGACATTCTTATCTATTCAAAAAGCCAGGAGGAATATGAGGAGCATTTGAGAATGGTATTGCAGACTCTACGGGAGCATCAGTTGTATGCCAAATTCTCAAAATGTGACTTTTGGCTTATAGAAGTGGGTTTTCTAGGTCATGTGATTAGTGGTGATGGGATTAAAGTTGATCCTAGGAAAGTTGAAGCAGTCGTAGAATGGCTTAGACTAACCAATGTTACTAAGATCCGCAGTTTTTTGGGAATGGCCAGTTATTATTATCGATTTGTGAAGGATTTCTCTAAGATAGCCACGCCACTTACCAAATTGACAAGAAAGCAAGTCAAGTTTCAGTGGGATGATGCTTGTGATGAAAGCTTTCATAATCTTAAAACTTGTCTTACTACAGCTCCAGTATTAGCATTACCATCAGGCACTGGTGGATTTACTGTTTACTGTGATGCTTTAAGAGTGGGACTTGATTGTGTATTAATGCAGCATGGAAAGGTGATTGCTTATACATTTAGATAGTTAAAGAAGCATGAAATAAATTATCCTACACATGATTTGGAGATGGTAACAGTGGTCATTGCATTAAAAATTTGGAGGCATTACTTGTATAGGGAAAGGTGTGAAATACTCACCGATCATAAAAACCTTCAATATATTCTGCAACAGAAAGACTTGAATTTGTGACAAAGACGATGGGTTGAATTGGTAAAAGATTATGATTACCAAATAATGTATCATCCCAGTAAAGCAAATGTTATAGCTGATGCTTTAAGCCGAAAGTCAATGGGTAGTTTGTCGCATATAACAGTGGGTAGAAGACCTATAGTCAAATAGTTGAAAGAGTTATTTAACATGGATGTTCAATTGGAGATTACTGAATCAAAAGCTATGTTTGCACAGTTTCAAGTGAGGCCAAAGTTGATTGTTGAAATTGAAGCCTCACAGGATAGAGATCCAGATTTAGTGAAGTTAAAGGAAGATGTGAAAAAGTACAAAGAAGACAAGTCAGAGGAGAAGTCTCTTGGTTTCAAAATAGAGAATGGGGTACTAAAATTGGGTCACAAATGGTGTGTACCGAATGTCGATGGACTATGGGAGATGATTATACATGAATCCCATTATGCACCTTATAGTGTTCATCCTGAGCAACAAAAATATATCATGAGTTGAAGAATAGTTACTGGTGGCCTGGGTTAAAGAAAGATGTGGCTAAGTTTGTGTCTACTTGCTTAGCTTGTTAGCAAGTGAAGTTTGAGCACCAGAAACCTTCAGGGTTATTACAGGAAATTGCATTGCTAGAATGGAAATGGGAGCAGGTGACCATGGATTTTGTTGTTGGGTTGCCAAGGACAGTAAATGGTTATGATTTCATTTGGGTTATTGTTGATAGACTTACTTAGTCAGAACATTTCTTGGAAGTTAAGACAACCTACACAGCGGCTCAATATGCACAGTTGTACATTGACAAGATTGTGAGGTTGCATGGAGTGCCAATATCTATTATCTCGGATAGAGGTACTCAGTTTACTTTTTGATATTGGTAGAAGTTCCAAGCAGTATTGGGTATAAAGTTGAACTTCAGTACTGCATTTCATCCACAGACAGATTGTCACACCCCAATGCCAATGGCTTAGGGCCACCATAAACCCGTAGAACCCTCATATCCTGGATCGCATACACATTTCATATTTACATCTTATATAATTTTCATTAAAACATTAATTTCTAAGATTCATGTAATCACCATTCATACATATATATGTTTATCATTTAAAGAATTTCCTCTTGTTCCTTACCGATCAAAAGATACTTCCCACATCACTAAGGAACAAGAGTAACCAAATTATAACATTTTAGACATCAAAATATTATCATCCTCAACATGTAACTACAGAGCTCTAGAGTATACTCCCAATACATACAGTATCATAATACAATTCAGTGAATATAAATATAAATCAAAATAATTACAATGGAAACTTTTTTGAGGAATGAATCAAGAAGCTCGATCTTCTATATTAGCTCCCTCTCAAGCTACACTATCACCTGAAATCTACAGAAGATGAGTGAGCCTTCAACTCAATAAGATATGAACATGCAATATAAAAGAAATATATCAATCCAAAAGAAAGGTCAATCTAAAGAACATGAGTAAGAGAATGTCATATAGTTATGCTTACAAGAACAGAAGTGCTCACAATCGAATAGCACTATCAAATTACATGGTAGAACTACAGAGTGCATTAGAAGCCTTGCTACCTATCACAACAGAGTACATTGGTAGTCCTTGCTACCTTATCGCAAATACATGCTTGGCCAGGCATATGCCTAGAGTTCATGGTCCCCTCCAGGTGGAACACTGATAAAAATCCTATCAGCTAGGTTCCCAAAGTGCACAATGGACCAATGAATTTACTCTCATTGGGAAGAGCTTTCTATCCATAGGGTCATACGGTTGCAATATCACAAGAAACATATTGGTCACAAGACCATCAACATATAATATAAATTTAGTCAAGTTAACAAATAGGTTTCATATGAACTTGGTCCAAGGAAAGATGACCAAGTCATTTACAAGATAAATATAGTAATCACATGAAACAATTATCATTTGTTTGAGAATTTCATGGGAACTTTAATTAATAGGTCATTAATACAATGTCATATTTGTGAACATTAGTAAGGCTTGGACAAAACACTTCAATGATACAATATGCTTATGCAATGTTCATACTTAGCTCTACACAAATTTATCCTTGTATTTTCCTCAATAGCTTGTTCATTCAATAATCTCCTCAAATTTCTTGAGTTCTCTTCTCCTATGAAAATTTCCTCAAATATTCAAAATTAGGGTTTTCCTTAATCAATAATACTTAATATGATTCCTTATAATTTAACCATCTTATAGTTTCTATTTTTTGATTCCCAACATTAATTTTAATCCATCTCTTAAAGAAAATCTGAAATTAAATTTGAATTTATTGTTCACGCAACTATTTATGATAATCCATAAATTCTAGTTTCTCCCACATTAATTACAATTAATAGCCTTAAAATGCTTGTAATAAATCCTATATACCTATAATAAACTATCCTAACTACCAGAATTTATTAATCTAAAGAGAAAATGACATTTGAAGAAAATTTACCTTATTTCTCCAAAATTAATTTCCTTGAAAAATCTGCTTTGAAATTGAAGATTGATGCCTTAGAATGTGATAATTTTGTGATTTAATGCCTTAATTCTGAGTATTAATGCATTAGAAAATAAATGGAATAAATCTGAGAAGAACTGAAGAAGAACGAAGAGAAGAAGAAGAAGAAAAATCGTGAAGAAAATCGCTACTGGCATCTGGTTAAATAGGCTACTGCCTCTAAAATCCACCTCGCCAGCTTGCCTCGCCAATCCGCGCCGGCAATACCACCTCGTATAAGCCAGCTCGCAAATGCCACTTCACCAATCCTACTTCGCATGTCCACTTCACATATGCCACCTCACATATGCCACCTCGCCAAACTCTCCTCGCCTACTCCACTTCGCATATGCCACCTCGGCTATGCCTTTTCACCGACTCGCCTCGCTTAACTCCACTTCACATATGCCACTTCGGCAATGCCTCTTCGCCAAACTCGCCTCGGCTAACTCTACTTCGCATATGCCACATCGACAATGCCTCTCCACCGACTTGCCTCGTCTAACTCCACTTCGCATATGCCACCTCAGCAATGCTTCTTCACCGACTCACCTCACCTAACTCTACTTCGCATATACCACCTCGGCAATGACTCTTCATATTTGCCGACTCGCAATGCCACTTTGCATTATCGGCTCGCAAATGCCAGATTCTGCAGAGCTGGAACCCTTCCTCGACAACTCATATTAAACTAGCTCACAAATGAGCTACAAGCATCCAAACTCCCTGATTCTTTTTGTCACTTAAAATAGACACTCATAGGTCCAACATATCCAAAATTCAAATCAAAAGGATAACTACACAAACTGTGGTGAATCTTTAAATTCACCTTGACTTACTGCCCAAAATTCATCTGAATAGGTTTGATTAATTTTACTCTCCACTGAGTTATATTTATCCAATTCTCCTAAAATTTTACAACCAATAACACACATAAAGGAACATTTCTGATGTTTACACTTTTGGCTCATTCAGCCTCAATCATTCCCAGAAAAATTAAACACACTCATATTCCTGCAGAAAAATAATAAACCAAACAGATTCTGGTCAAGGAGGCATAACTCTTCACACACACATAATTTTACAAAACCATTTTATAGACTTAAATATGAGATATAAATCTACAACTTTTATGTTTTACACTTTACCAAATTATTTTTTTAAAAGCATGAAATCAGCATCACAAAACTCTCCCTGCATACAGAATTTTTGGATTCCTCAAAACATTTCTATATCCTCAATTAATTCAACAAACATACAATCATTAAAAAATCAACAAAAAAATGGCAAATATTACATTCTTCCCTCCTTAGATAAATTCATCCTCGAATTTATAAATAACCTGCCTTAAACCTGAAATAGATAGGGGTACTTATATTGCATGCTTTGCTCACTTTCCCAAGTACACTCTTCCTTGGCTTGATTTCTCCATAAGACCTTGACCATTGGTATATCTTTATTTCTTAGCCTCTTAACCATTCAGTCCATAATAGAAATTATAATTTCTTCATATGTCAAATCTGGTTGGAGATCCACTTCTGAAACTTGTAGCACATGAGAAGGGTCGGCAACATACTTAGGGAGCATCGATATATGAAACACTGGATGCACACTATCCATGCTAGGAGGCAAAGCTAACTTGTATGAAACCTCTCCAATCTTGTTCAGAATCTCAAAGGATTCTATAAATCATGGAGATAGCTTGCCTATCTTGCCAAATCGTAGAACTTCTTTCATTGGTGAGATATTTAAAAATACAAGATCTCCAATGGAAAATTGATGGTCTTTTCTCTTTAGATCAGCATAACTCTTTTGGTGGCTGAAAGCTGTATTTAATCTCTCTCGGATCAGTGGGACCTTTTCTGACGTAGATCTTATCAACTCTAGTCTTTCGAAATACTTTTCTCCAACCTCATCCCAGCATAAGGGAGATCTGCATTTCTTGCCATACAAAGCTTCATAAGGAGATATATGAATCGTGGAATGATAGCTGTTGTTCTAGGAAAAATTCTATCAACGGCAAATGAGCATCCCAATTTCCTCCAAAGTCTAGAATGAACATCCTTAACATGTCTTCTAGAGTTTGGATGCTCCTCTCTGATTGCCCATCTGTTTACGGATGGAAAGCCGTGCTGAAATCAAGCTGTGTACCCAAGCATTCTTGAAATTTCTGCCAGAACCTCGAGATGAACTGAGTACCTCTATGTGAGATAATAGAAACTGGCACTCCATGAAGTTTGACAATCTCATTAACATAAATCTGGGCATATTGAGAAGCCGTATAAGTCGTCTTGATTGGCAAGAAATGAGCTAACTTGGTTAATCTATCCACAATGACACATATTGAGTCATAGCCCCTTGAAGTCCTTGGCAATCCAACCACAAAATCCATAGTCACCCTCTCCCATTTCCATTCTCACAATGACAACTCTTGGAGTAGCCCCGATGGTTTCTGATGCTCAAACTTGACTTGCTGACAAGTTAGACATTTAGCTACATATTCTGCGACATCTCTTTTCATTCCATTCCACCAATATGAATTCTTAATGTCATGGTACATATTTGTTGCACCAGGATGCACATTATACTTGGCATGATGTGCTTCCTTAAGAATCATATCCCTCAAACCATCAACTGCTAGAATGCATAACCTGCTACCATGTCTCAGCATGCCATCAGTCACAGTAAATCCTGGAGCTTTTTCTGATTCCACATCATTTTTTATCTTCACCAATTGAGGGTCTTTGTCTTTAGCTTCTCTAATTTGATCAATGAGAACCGGCTTGACTTGGAAACTTGCTAAAACCACTCATGAATCTGACAATTTCAAATTGATTCTCATATCGTGCAATCTCTGCACTTCCCTTACTAATGATCTTCTACTCACTTGAATATGGGCTAAGTTTCCCAAAGACTTCCTGCTTAATGCATCGGCTACAACATTAGCTTTCCCTGGATGATACAAGATTTTACAGTCATAATCCTTAAGCAATTCGACCTACCTTCTTTGCCTAAGATTTAGATCTTTTTGCTGAAATATATACTTCAAACTCTTATGATTTGTGAAAATATCACATTTCTCACCATACATATAATGTCTCTAAATCTTCAGGGCAAATACAACTACAGCCATCTGAAGATCATGAGTTAGATAATTCACCTCATGCTTCCTCAACTGTCTAGAAGCATAGGCTATCACCCTTCCATGCTACATAAGCACACAACCAAGCCTTACTCTCGATGCATCATAATACACTGCATATCCTCCTTCACCTGATGACAAAGCTAAGACTGGTGCCGTGGTGAGACAAGTCTTTAACTTTTGAAAGCTCTTATCATAAGCATCTGACCATAGAAATTTAACTTGCTTCTGGGTAAACTTGCTTAAAAGAGCTGCAATCTGGGAGAAATCTTGAACAAACCTTCTGTAGTAGCTTGCCAAACCTAAGAAACTTCTAACTTCTGAAACATTTATGGGTCTAGGCCAACTAAGAATTGCATCAACCTTTCTAGGATCAACTTCAATCCCTTCCTTGCTCACTATATGCCCCAGAAAGCCCA
>CANXYC010117158.1:0-30077 GCA_948193065.1 Aleurites moluccanus | reverse complement strand
TTTTTCACAATTGGATTTCAAATGGCATTTTATCAATTTAGGCAAGTAATTTGATGCATAGAAGACTCACCTAACACTCTAAATCATCAAGCACAATAGATTTGCTACCCAATTTCTCAAATTCTCGGTTTAGGCCAAAATCGGCGATTTTCTCTGAATGAATTTTCTACAACGATATGAACATCAATTAAACATCAATTAATACCCAATTAACTTATTCTATAGCCAATTTACACATCCTAATTCATATACTCAAATTTCAAACTCACAACTTCATTTTAGGATTTCAAAATTAGGGAAAATTGTTTAATGCATCAATTGATGCAATTAAACCATTTACCCAATCCTGTTATCAACAAATTAACCTAATTAAACCATAAAAACTAACAAACAAACATTTTATTCAAATTACCTCTTTTGGCCGAAATCCACTTTGAAGTAATTCTTGATTTTTCTTGAATTTCTATGGTTGATTTTGGTAGATTAGTGTTTGTATGGTTTTAGTTTATGGTTTTTAACACTTTCCTTTCACAAATCAATGGAAGAAATCAAATGGAAAGGAAGGAAGAATGGCTACGGGTGAAAGAACAAAATTCAACCAAAATTTTTTCTAAGTCTTGCTTTTATAGTAAGACAAAATTAACAAATTACTCTTTTGGTCCTCCGATTTTTCAAAATTTGCTTTTGATCCTTTTTCGCTCGGTAAATTATTCCGATAATTTCGTCGGGAATTAAAATTCAAAGTAAATATTCAAACATCTTATTTTTATTAATACTAATTAATAAAAATAGTTTCAGAGTCGTTTTGAAACTCAGACTGTCGAAATTTCACTATTCATCAAAAGCTCCATTTATTTACGGTTTTGCCATCGCTTACTTTATCATTATGCTTAAACATTTTTCTCATATTTCTTTTTATTGTATTCACACATGAATATACATTATCATTTACCCTTAATCCAAATTTAGAAAATCATCCATCGACCGTACTACCATTTTTCGGCAACGATATCGGTACTGACGATTTCTGAAAAATTTTCTCATTTTCGCTCTAACTGATTTTCTAAAATTATCATTGGTCATTTCGATGATTTTAATATATATATTGAGAACTTTATCATGCATAAGAGTTAGGACTTTCTAGGGTATTACATGATGGGAATGTATTTCCTACTTCTTTGATTACTGGTCTAGTTTCTCGGGCCATAATGAATGGCTGGAGGCGATCCATGCACTTCATTCAACCAGGAGGTTTGACAGGTAAGCTGGAAAACTATGATGCTTGGTTTATCATGGTAGTATGGCCTATTGAGAAGGTGATGAAAGTTGCCTTGATAACGGAGCTGGAGGCAGACATGACCATTGAGGCTGAGACAAAGGAGATAGCTACTACAATAGAGGATGGAGATGGAACAGAGATAGTAGCAGAACCAGAGGTGATTGCTGCTGACGATGGGGATCTCGATGACACGAGGGATATTCATCCAAAGAGGATGAAGACCTAGACTTTTCTGGATTCCGTCTTTTAGATTATGTTTAGACTATGTTTCTCTTTATATTTTTTTGCTAAGACTTTGCTTTTGAGTCTTGGAACTCTGAATTTTTTTTATATTGATTCATTGAATAAAGAATAAAGACAAAATTTGGATTTTTGAATTCGACTTTGACAAACGAGACAGGATAAAACATGACTTTGATTTTTTTTAAATGAAACAAGACTAGACTAATAGAATCCAATTCGAAACAAAGGCATCATTTTCTTTTTTTTTTTCAAAGCTCTCACTTTTGCCCGAGTTGCCCTTTCAGGTTTTCAACTCTACTAGCTAGCAAAGGAAATAGGATAGAATAATGCAATCAGCTAGCACAACATGATATTTTTATTATAATTTGGATCGCTCTCCATAACATTATGATTACTTGCCTTATTGCATCAGTTTTTTTTATTATATATTTTAGGAGATTCAGGTCCACGTAGTTCTTGTTCATACAATGCATCATACAAAATATCTCTTTAACTGTTCAAAATTACAAGGATTCAAAATTTTATTTCCATCTAGATCCATGAGTATGGCGCCTCTGCCGGACAAAATCTTCTTAAGCATATATAGTCCGGCCCAATTAGGTCTGAACTTTCCTCTTAGATCGTGAACATGAGCTCTGATTTCTTTCAGTACCAAATTGCCTTCTTCTAATCCTCTGTCAGTTATTCTCTTATTGAAATGTCGGGCTAGCATTTATTGATACCCCTGAATCAGATAAAGTTCATCCATCCTTTTTTCATCAATATCATTCAACTAGTTATAATACCCTTTAATCCATTATGTTTCACTAAGCTGATTCTCCCGCATAACCCTTGAGGAGTGAATTTGTACCTTAATTGGAAGTACTATCTCCATCTCATATACTAGAGAATAAGGAGTTTCCCCAGTCGGTGTGCGAATGGAAGTCTGATACCCCCATAATGCAAATGAAAGGCGTTCATGCCAACTTCTGTGATTGGTGATCATCTTTTGAAGAATGGTCTTGATGGTCTTGTTTGTTGCTTCAACTGCCCCATTGGTTTGAGGATGATAAGGGGAAGACTGATGATGTTGGATCTTTTCCCTTTTAAGCAAGCTTATTACTTCCTTATAAAAGTGAGATCTGTTATCAGTGATGATGTCAAAAGGCAATCTAAACCGATAAATTATGTTAGTTTGAATAAAGTGTGCTACCTTTCAGAATTCAACACTTGATATGAGGTTGCTTCTACCCATTTTGTGAAGTAATCTATTGCAACTAAGATATACTCATACCCATTCGAGGATTTCGGACTGATGTGCCCTATAACATCAATGCCCCATGCAGCAAAAGGCTAAGGAGTTGCAGTTGGGTGTAATGGGACCGGAGGTCACTTTAGAAGCTTTGCAAATATCTGACACTTGTGACATCTTTGTACAAACTTGGCACAATTCGTATTCATCGTAAGCCAAAAATACCCTAAATTTGTGATTTTTCTGGCTAACACTAAACCATTCATATGTAGGCCCTCTTCACCGCTATGCACCCATTCCATAATTTGCTGAGCTTTCTCTTCTATCACACATTTGAGGTGGATGTTGTCCCAAGTCCTCCTATACAGGACATTGCCATTCGGTATGAAATTACTAGCCAGTTGCCTTATTGTCCTTCGATCCAATTTGGATGCCCCTTTTGGATATAACTCATTTTTCAGAAAATTGAATATATCCTAATACCACGGCTTACCATCGGCCAATTGAATTTGCATACATGTTGTATCATAACTCAACTGTCTTCGTACTTCGATAACCACAGGATGAATAATTTCATTTCCCATCATGTCTATCATAGAAGCTAGGGTAGCCAGGGCATCAGCAAACTGATTCTTAGCTCAAGGTAAGTAATGGAAAGATAGTTCATGGAAATTTTTTGCTAGGTCAGTCACGCGTTGATGGTAAGGAATCAAACACTCTTCCTTTATGTTCCATTTACCAAGAGCTTGTGAAAAGATCAAATTAAAATCGCCATAGACCTCCAGACAATTAATCATCATGTTAGTGGCAACCTCTAAACCACATATGTAAGTCTCATATTTAGCTTCATTATTCGTCACCTCAAAGGCTAACTTAACAGCCATGGGTAAATGATACCCATCTGGTGTGACTAATACTATTATAGCTCCATAACCCTTATGATTAGCTGCTCCATCAAAATACAATTTCCATACTTTCAGCTCTATCTTCAAGATGTCCTCATCCGGGAACTCAGGCTCAAAGGGTTTGTCATTTATTAGGGCAACACCCAATTGGTCAGCTATTACACTCCCTTTGATGGCTTTCCTTGGAACATATTTAAGATCGAAAGCTGCTAGAACTGCCAACCATCATGCCATTTTACTATCAAGAACCGACCTTTCCATAAGGAATTTCAAGGGGCTCTTGTCAGCGAGAACATGCGTAGTGTATGAACCCAAATAATGTTGTAGCTTATGGAATACCCAAACCAAAGCAAGACACAGTTGCTCAATTTGGTTATACTTGAGTTCATGAGTAAGCATGCGCTTACTCAAGTAGTAAACAACATTCTTTTGATGTGAGTCTGTGGCATTTTGGGTGAGCATTATCTCCATAGCTTTCTTGGTCACAAAGAGGTATAACAACAAAAGTTTGCCCGACCTTAGTGGTTGCAAAATAGGAGGTTTAAGCAAATACTGCTTGATTATTTTAAAGGCTTGCTGGCATTCATCATTCCACTCCTTAGGAACTCCTTTCCTTAATAACTTAAAGATAGGTCCACAAACATCAGCTAGTTGGGAAATGAACGGACTAATGTACTGTAAGCGCCTCAAAAATCCTATAATCTCTCTTTTTTTTTTAAGCTTAGGAGCCGACATCTCCAAAATGGTCTTTGACTTGGCTGGGTCTACTTCTATCCCTTTCTTACTAACCATGTATCCCAAGAATACTCCTGAAGATGCACCAAAAATACACTTGGCATGATTCGACTTTAGATTGTACTGTCTTAATCTAAGGAAGAAACGCCTTAATACATCTATATGACCCTCTGCCATTTCAGACTTGATAACTATGTCATCGACATACACTTCTATATCTTTGTGGATTATGTTATGAAAGATAATTATAGCCATCCTCTAATATGTTACCCCTACATTCTTTAAATTGAAACGCATGACCTTGTAGCAATAGGTGCTTCATTCAGTAATAAAGGCTGTATTTTCCTTATTAGAAGGATAAACTTGTATTTGATTATAACTCGTATATAAATCAGTCAAGGAGACTATTTCATATCCGGCCATGCGGTCAACCAATAAGTCTATATGAGGAAAAGGAAAATCATCTTTTGGACAGGCTTTATTCAGATCTTTGTAATCCACACACATCCTTACCTTCCCATCTTTTTTGTGCGCCGACACTATGTTGGCTAACCATGAAGGATAAGTGAAGGGCTCATTAAAACCATTCTTCAATAATTTGGCAACTTCCTCTTTGAACTTTAGGGACTATTTTGCCTTTAACCTCTGTAGTTTCTGCTTTATAGGCTTTGTATTTTCATAGGTTGGAATCTAATGAACTACTATACTTGGATCGATACCCGTCATGTCTTCAGGTTCCCAGGCGGAGCAATCTAAAAATTCTTGAACTGCTTTGACTAATGAAGTCTTATCATAAAATAATGATGCAATGAATGTGATTTTCAATTTATCATTAGTGTCTATATTTATTGATTCCTTGCTTTGTTCCTTTTTTATTTCATTTATTTCTTTTTCTTTTGATGTCTCATTTAAATTGGATTTAAAGGAAGACACAGTGATATAATAGGAAAACTTAAAACTTTTATTGCTAAAAAATGTTCCATCCTCACGGATTACATCAAATTGGAAGAAGAACCAGAAAGATTCTTTACAGACTCTAAAGAAGAAAGAGAAGACAAAGACTTTGTATTTGACTCTGACTCAGGCTCGGATTGGGTTCAATCAAAGTTGGATGGATGAGCTTGGTAGGGTCTGATTCTGCCTTACTTCCAATCATGAGGACTTGCTCAAAGAGAGTAGCCTCCATATTTTCCTCCCAATCTTACTCCAAAGAGTATATGGGTTCACAGTTTTCTAAACTGAGCCTGACATTAAAGAGAATTCCAAAGCCAGGATTAGTTTATTAGTTATGGGACAATACCATGGTTCAGAAAAACCACAATAAGGAAAATTCTCTCCTTCTTTCATGAAATACACATTCAAGGTTTTGAAATAGGGAACGCATCTGCCAATCAAAAGTCTCACCTTTCTTTTTAGCCTCAGCTCTTATCCTGACCTTTAATTCAATCTCATCTAGGTCCTCTTTGGTGGGCTTATAGCCAAGCCCGAAAGGTGGGTTTGCTATTGGACTTTCTTCGAAAGAGAGTACTCCTTGTTAGTTCTTTCCAAGACCTATCCTAGGGAAATAATTCATTTTTTTTCAAGATGTTAGCCATATTTATGTTACTAAAAGGATCAAAATCAAGAGGGACTAACTCTTTACCTCATTTTTGCTCAATAAACTGAACAGTGTCAAAGAAGAAACCAGATAATGGCACATGATTTGGGTCAGGCTAGATTCCAAGAACAGGAGCAGAACTGGGAACTTCACTTTTCCCATGTGTGTCACCATTGATAGTAATAACGGTAGTCCCATGAGGAATCTTGAGCTTTTGATGCAAAGAGGATGGGACAGCTTTAAACTTATGAATCCATGGCCTTCCAAGGAGGAGATTGAAACATGCAGGTACATCGATTACTTGGAAAGGGATGGGAGCAGTTATAGGTGCAATTGTCACATCAAGAGTAACTACTATAAGGACCTCTCTTTTGGTATTATCATATGCCCTCACAATCTGATCGGAGGGCATGAAATATGCGGCTTCTAAGCCCAAACAACTTGCCACTTTTAGCGGGCACACATTTAGGACTGACCTATTATCAATTAGAACCATCGGGACTATCTTCCCTTAAGTCATCACCGTTATGTATAGAGTATGGTTATGGTTTTCTCCTCCTTTAGGCAAATCATGGTCAGTGGATGAGATGGAGGCAGCTTTGGTCTAGTTGGTTAGTGAGGCAACCAAAGTTTCAGGAGAAATTTCAATTGGGGCTTGACATTAGTTCAACGCCTTGCAAAGAGCTTGGTTATGTGGGAAAGATGATTGAATGAGGCTCCAAATGGAGTTACTGGCCTGAGTCTTCTTCAACTGTTTGAGAATAGTATCCTCTTCAGGCTCATTATTCACTCTCTCCATAGGAGGGGGAACCTGTTGGATAGGTTGTTGAACTGGCTAGTTTGTTTGGTAGAGTCTTCCATTTAGAGTTATGGTATTGATTTCCTCCATGAAGTCATTAAGGTCCAGGATGCAACAAAACTCATCAATTGATCGGATCAAAGAGATTAGATCAATTTCTATGTTAGAGGAGTGGAGGAAACTGATATTGGCTTGATGGTTTGGGAGTGGGTTTGTGGTGATGTTGGGTCTTGTTTTTGGTAGAATTATATCACCACTATCCACCAGGTCTTGGATCTTATGCCTTAGGGTTTTGCACATGTTTGTTTTGTGTCCTATGCCTTGGTGATATTCACAGTACTCATTCACATTCCAGCTTCTAGGCAAAGGATTTGGAGGTGTCCTAGGCTCCAATAGTTTGACCAAATTCGATTCCAAGGCTTTCTTGTATACCATGATCAAAGGCATGCCCAAATTAGTGAAAGTTCTTCTTTCTAACCTCATAGGTTGTTGGTTAGAGATGGCAAACACTTCCCCACTTTTCTTATTGGAAGCAGTGTTGTGGCTATAGCTGGTATTCTTTCTATACCTTGAATTTGAAGTGGTTGACTCATCTTTGATTTGTCCGC
Source organism: Aleurites moluccanus (assembly GCA_948193065.1). Taxonomy (NCBI): domain Eukaryota; kingdom Viridiplantae; phylum Streptophyta; class Magnoliopsida; order Malpighiales; family Euphorbiaceae; genus Aleurites; species Aleurites moluccanus. The sequence goes on along the minus strand of CANXYC010117158.1, from coordinate 22,680 downwards.
TTTAGAGCAAATCCTCTACCTTCAATGCGGTGTAAGGGCTTTGAAGTCGGGTAAGTATTGAATCTGGAGATGGGTTTGATAACCTGAGAGGAGGTTCTTGACTATGATGTCAATCTGCTCTTGCTCAATGGGCTTATTCATCATTTGGGCTACCTTAGCCTTCCATCTAGTAACGAAAGTGGAGAAAGACTCTTTCTATTGTTTCTTAGTTGTCTCTAAATCCCTCATAGTAATATCCACTTCAACATTATAATGATATTGCTTGACAAAGGCATTGCATATATCATCCCAGGTTTTTTTTTTAAGTTGGTGTCCAAATTGACGAATCACCTCATCGCAGCACTGGTGAGTGATTGTTGGAATAATTAAGCAAGGAGCTCATTTTCCACCCCCAAAGGATTCATAGGCCCCATATACATCTTTAAATAGGTCTTAGGGCTGGTGGTGCAGTCAAACTTGTCCATACTAGGCATTTTTGAACTTTGGAGGGACCCTAACAAACGAAAAGAGAGTAAAAGCATCAACATCAATCAGGTCTTCATGCTTTTTGATGTTCTTAAGTAGTCTCTCCATAGCTTCAAATTTCTCCATGAGCTTTTTGGTGTTGGTCGGGTCTGGATTCTTTCCTCCACAAAAAAGATTTGGGAAGGAGGAAAGAGTAGTGCGACCTGTCAAGTTGATAACTGGTGGAGGAATAGTAACTTTAAGAGCCTTCCCATTATTCGTCAAATCAACAATAGGATTTGGTGGAGCAGAGAAGACACATTCGGGGCATTGGCTTGGTGAGTGTCCGCTCCTTGGTTCATCATCATTTTCACTTCATTAAGGATAGACTGGCATTGTGCATCAATGGCATTGTTAAGGTGTCCTTGTTGGACTTCCAAGGCAGTATTAAAGTTGTCCTCTTGCTTCTTGAGTAAGGTGGCCAAAAGTATCGCGATAGCATCTATGTCAGGTTTTTGGTTCTCCATTGGTACCTTTAAAAAAGAAACACTTGAGTCAGGTTACTGTGGTCCAAACAAGACCTATGTAAGGGAAGGAAAAAAATTCCATTATGTTCAAGGCTTTAGGGTTCAAGATTTTGGGCTTTGATGGGCTTAAAAATTTTAAGCTTTGGGTCGACCATTAACTCTTTGGTTCTTAGTCCACAGATCATGGATATGGTTATGCATGTATGCATGCATATGTATAAGAAAATTATTTCATGAACATATGTTCAAAGGTTCCCTTTTATTATGGGTCATGGGACCTAGGGTCTGGATCTAAGTTCATTACATGAAATGGGTTTGGGTGGTTTAGATATTAGGTACCTATCACACTAGAGTAGTGATATACCTAACCACATGTGAAACAAAGAGTTTCGCGTGGGTCCAATAGCACAACTGCTCATTACATTTCAAAAAGATTGAAGATTCGTCGTGGGGTGGATACTTTTGCAATCTCCCAACATACTCAAAGAGAGCTGTCGGATCAATGCTACTCGCAATCCAAAGGCTTAACATTGTAACTAGTAGTTATGTAGTGATGCATGAAAATCACAGTTAAACTAAAAGCCAAGTAAAAATTTTTAACCAATTGATAGCCCACTTATTCTTTTCCTTTTAGAAAATAGTTTATCCCCAGTGGAGTTGCCAACTGTGAGGTCTTGCCCGAGCACCTCGTTCGATCTGCTTGGAATCGGAATGCTCATCATGGGCCAATTTCTCATGACTGCAACGACATCGCACCTTTATTGTATTTTTTTTTTTATTTTGAAAAATGAAACAGGGAGTCGCCACTTAAGTTATTTTTGTTGGGAAAATTTAAGAAAAAACTCATTTTGACTCCAATCTTTATCCCAAAGGAAAAATGCACTAGACCTTCGAAACCAAAGAAGATCCGGTGTTAGGTTTTTTGTTAAGACTTGGCTCTTATGCTTAACTTTGATTTAAAATGATTTTTTATGAGAATTAAAGAATGACATTTGTACATGAATGAATAAGTAAAGCAATAAAATAATTAAAGCAATTAAATAAATCATAAAGTAATAAATAGGTTAATTATTACAATTAAAACCTCAAAAACAGAGGATATCAACTATAGCCCTTATGGGTTCTAGACTGATCACACATTCCTCAAATAAGTTAACAAAGGGAAAAAAAATATTTTTTTTTTATAGCTTTTGGATTCGATGCTTTTGAAATAAGCATGCATACGTATCCCTTTGAATAGGAATCAAAATCCGCGTAGTTCATCCTTCTTACAAAAGAATTGGTATGATATTAAACCCAATTTATCATATTTTCTTTATTTGGCGCTTTACCGAATTGAAAAGAATAAGTTTGGGGATTATACCTTTGGTCTTGATATTGGAGAAGGCAGCGGTCTAAGGGCCTTTCCATAACAGAGTTTCACCTTGAGAAGTGACAGAGACAGTCGGATCTCCTCTATGGAGCAGAATTCCTCTTAGTAAAGGGAAGAATTAATTAATTAATTAAATATTTGGAGGAACCACATGCCTCAATTTTTGTCATTCTTTAGCTCAAAGAGAACTAAAGAAATAAGAAAGCAGGACTAGGATGAGAAAATAGTGAAATCAAATAGTGAAAACTGAAATTAAATGATTTTCGGTGTGCTTTGGAAGGTGGAGGAAGCTCTCTATTTATAATAGAGGCTTGGGGGGTCTTGTTTTATCATTTCTCAATGTGAAATTTGGTGAAAAAGGTGCAAAGTATGGAGCAGCCACCGGGCATAAGGGGAAGTGCCACTGGAGTGGGGTAGCGGTGCCGCCAAAGAGGGAGGGCGACACCAGGAGCAAAGGATAGCGGCAGGCATTGGCAGGCAAAAAGGATGGCCATGCTGCCACCCTCAAGGCAAGGCGGTGCCGCCCCCTACCTGGCAGCACCGCCCCATAGGGGTGGCGACAATGCCATCCCTTGAGGGTTGCAGCCCGGGACTAAAACTTTTCTGGTATTTTTTAAGTCCATCCGTGAATAGGCAAGGCTTTGGTTAGTACCATTCAGCTTGACACAAGTCCGAGGGGTGTAAAAAATTAGTGTTCACAATTTGTATTAAGAACAAGTAAGAAAAGTAATAATGGTTATAAGTGAATTTTTGGAAATTCGGACTGTAGTAGAAGTAGTAAGTTGGGTCTATTATTTTGTGACCTTAATAACTAAATTTGTTGAAGTATAAAACATGAAAGTTGTAGATAAATGTGTTATTTATAAGCCTTAAAAGGATTTTGGAAAATTCGAAGTGAGGAAAGAGATATTAAGTAAAAACAGGGACTAACTCAGATTTAAGGTTTCTGAAAAATGCTACTGTGATTTTATTTTACAGAATATTAGAGACTGAATTAGATTAAGTGTTCAACATGAAAAATATTATTTATGTCTTATATAGAGGTCTATAAAAGGTTTTTGTCATTGAATTAGTATTTTATGAGATGCAGCCAAAACAGTAGAGACTACCCGGATTAGAATATAGGGCAATAAGGCTGGCACTAAGGTGAAGTTCAAACTATCACCAAATGTTGTGTAAAACTTGAACATATCTGAATTTTGGATATGTTAGAACTTAAAATGTATAGTTTAAGTAGGAAAAAAAAATCAAAGAAATTAGATATGTATAACATGAGTTATAGGCAAAAGAACACAAACTGCCAAAATGAAGGAAAAACAAGTAAAAGTTAAAGAGTTTAAACCCTAAGTTAAGGAATATATGAAATTTAAGTAAACTAAAGTTTAGAATAGTATATGATACGTAAATGGATATTGATTTTAATGTTAATTGATGTGTAGCTTCAAATACTGAGGATGATATAAGTGAAAGTTCAAAGTAAAGAAGTGAAGAGTTAACAACGTAAAGTATATTAGTAAGGTGAGTTATGTATATATCATTATGCATATCCATAACCTGAATTGTTGTATTCAAATTGAGCATATCTTCTTTTTTACTGAATGCCTTATTGTTATTGCCATTGAATATCTTCTGATTGACCAAGCCCAATTTGAGCTATTGCCATTGAATTACTACTGAAATTGAAATGCTTATTGTACTGCTCACCTTGAGAACTTGAATTGTGACACTGAGCCTTAATTGCTTTTGCTCTATAATACCTTCACTATTATTGCACACCAAATGTTCAATCTTATAACTTAATTCATATTGTTGAATAACCACTCTATTATCAAGAATTGAACTAACACATGTTCATTGAAATGTATTGATACCGATTAATAAAATAGTCATGTTTACCGATTGATTGTTCACTGTACCTAAATGATTGCAATGAATATATTGAATTATTACTAAAGTTTACTATTATGTGGTTATGACAGAGCTACCGCATTGACAGGGTAGTGGGTAAATACTATCATCATTGTGCACAATGGACTCTTTATACTGTTTACCCTAACTAGGAAGGGATTTTTCCTAGTCGTAAGGCCTGTCCCGCCTTATGTAATTCACTTATACTGTTACTATTATTGGCCCTGTATCTATCACTTCCACATATTAATATGGTACCATACTACCAACCATTGTTGACACTGTTTTCCATTAAAACTATATCCCTACTTCATTATTATTTGTCACTATTATTATTGTTATCCATTCCTTATACCTAAAGGCATTTGGTGCGCAAAATCATTATCCTTTCCATGTGCAAATTTGATATACTGATATCTATTTATTGTATTCATTGATACTTAATTTTCAATGATTTATCTTATTATTATTTACCTAATCCTCATGAATAATGATGTATACTTACTCACTGAGTATATTTATATACTCACTCTTGGTTGTTTAATTATTTTTCAGGAAAGAAGTACTAGGAGAAAGATCCCAAGTCATTTTCCTTTCTCTGCACTTGGGATGTCTAAAGACTCCAATGTAATTTTCTTTTATGGAGTCAGTCTGTATATACTCTAGAGTTCCATGGGGTATATATTGAAAGTATATAGTTTTGTGTAACTTGTGAATATATATATTAATAGTTACTGAAACTAAAATGATAACTGGTGAAAAAAATGAATATGACATAATACATAGTAATAATACTGATAATGATAAAAACAGTAATACTGATACTGATAATGTTAAAATATAATTGTGATATGGTATGAATATATAGAAGTGTTTTATATGGCTGTGTGAACTGTGGAGCTAAGGATATAAGGATGGTAAAATATTGGGAGTGTAAAATTATTTTTATGTAGGATGTGAAAATTTTGAAAGACCAGATTTTGGATTGAAAATAGTATGAAAAATACAAAAAAAACTCTGTCGAAATTTTTGTAAGATTAATGAATGATAAATAGAATCTCAATGCTAATGAATGGGTTAAAGTACGAACGACTAATGATTGTTAAGTTTAAAGGGTTTTACGGATTTTCAGTGATCTTAAATTTACTTGTACTCTAATACCATTGCATTTCAAAAGTGGGACGTGACATAATACATTTAACTGAATATATTTATGACTTATAAAATATTTATATATAAATATTGCTTTTAATTTTCTTTATAAATTTATATCTAATTATATTTTATGTAATAATATAAATTAATAGGGATTAATTTAGTAAATTTAATAATTTTTAAATATTAAAATAAAAAATTAATTAATTTAAATTTTTTAACGTGTTATTTGTATAATATTATGTTATTTATTAATTAAGTGGATTATATTTGTATTTAAATTTTTAACACGATAAATTAATCATGTTGTGTTCGTGTTGATCATTATTATATTATGGATATATATCAATACAACTCACTAACACAAATTATGACCCCTAATACTAAGTCAAGTGCCCAATGGCCAACTTGGTATTGAAGCTTGGGAAATTCTTATATATTTATTTGAATTTTTAAATTAATTATTTTCTTCTCACCCCCTTGGCTTCATTTGCGTATGACACATTTTATAGACTGGTCCAAATTGAACTTATTAGATATTTAAATGAAATTTGCAAAAAATCATTTTGAAACTATTAGACATAAAGATTGAATTCGGTGAAAAAATTTAGCGTTTATCCACAATTCATAATTATTCACTAAATGAGCAATATCTTAATGCAAAAAATAATTACTATTAACGCATTAACTAAATGATCACACATATATACTTTTTTAAGCAAATAGTCAGTTTGAATGATTGGCTTACTCTATGTTAGTATTTTATCTACATTTGAATTTTCAACCTCTTATTTATTTTTTTAAAATACAAAATTTAAAGTAATATTTCTAACATTTCATGAATGATAATTTAAAATTTTAATTAAAATTATAAAGTGGGTTAGGATTCCACGATGTAATTTATAACATTGGTCTTTTTTTACTTTCTTATTAAATTAGTCCAAGAAAAATTAATTTAGGACACTATTGATCAAGTTCGGGTTTTCAAACTCCTCAAAATTTAAGAAAAATTTGAGAAGTTGATTTTGAACCTAAGGAAGGAAAAATCATTCAAAGCTTTAGAGGGAGAAAATAGAGAGCTAGTTTGAGAAAAATGCAATTCAAATAATTGGTGTCCAAAAATGAAGAGGTGAGGGAGTTTATATAGGCATCTGGAGGGCATTCTGGTCTTTCGGGATGGCCCAGATCTGGCGGATCCGTTGATGTACCTGGCGGATGTCGCTAGACCCATGTAGCGACAACTAGGGCTAAAGCTGGTGGTAGATAGCGGATGCCGCCCCAGCTGGTGGTAGATAGCGGATGCTGCCCCAGCTGGTTGGTGAATGCTTGCGTGCGTGTCCTTTTTTTTGTCAGCCCGTCCGTCTTTGAGCCTCCAATAGGTCCTATTTGGTCCGATATGAGTCTGGCTATGTCCCGATGGTGCTTCAAAAGTTATGGGAAGACCGGTTGCTCCGCCAATGATCCGGTATTTGCTTCAAAATATGCGAAAGTCTAAGTATATGTAGTGAGATACAAAATCACGTGTTCACAATTACCTACACTCATAGAACTCCACATATTCAATTCAATTATTATCATATTCATCTAATCTCATTTATCATTATTAACTATTACCAGTGTAACATATCATATGTATCATATATTCAGACAGTTAAGTCATCATACATAACCATTATATTTATTTTACATCAAAATATACCACTAAACTATTAGTACTATAGAGCTTTCTAGAGAACCAAAACATATAAAATATATCTACTTTACATTATTACACTAGTTCTAACAAGTTGAAGAAGAAAGCTTTTGGAACTTTTTCTATTCTACTTTAAACCTAAAAAATGTTAAACTACTAAAAAAGTGAAAAATAATACTCAGTGAATCATAAATATATTGTTATACTCATATAGGCTAGGTAACAACAGTTTAGCCCACCAAATGATCCAAGGTCATAATCAATGAAGCATCGTAATTATAATGTGCCAATGGTGTTGTATAAGATAAAAGGTATCAATCATAGTAAATATAATCACAATGTATTGTGAAACAAAGAATGGTTCATATTCATAATGCATGACAGAATTAAAGACCTGTAAATATATCATTAATAAGTTACAATATGGTAGCATAAAATAGTAATAATAACATAAGATTGATCAAACCTTGTGGCTAGGATATTAACCCTTCCTAGCAAGTATCCAGTAGAATATTCATTGTACACAATGCCAATATTACTCACCCACTATCCCATCGGAAGGTAGTTTTATCATGATATCACATAATTGGCAAATTAGGTTCAATAATGGCATCAAGTATATAAGGATAGCAATAAGTAACAATCAATAATCCAATAAGAACATTTGGTATTATATAGAACAATTAAGCAACAATGTTGTAATATTCAAGAACAATAAGCATAGAAAAGTATGTAAATATGTTTTGGCCAAGGCTATGGTTTGGTACCAAAGGTGTCGTTGTGGTTAGGAATTTTGTCGAACACTTGGTGGGTGCTAAGTTTAGTTCATTGGGGCATTTCATCAAACACTTGGTATGCAATATTCAAACAACAAAATAGTGGCATTTTTGGATGGAAATAATTCGGCCAAGTAATAAGTAACAATCCAACAATTCAATCAAGTTTATGGATACACAAAATTGCAAGAAAATACAAGGAAATATGGTGTAAAATCATTTGGCTGACAAAGAAATCACAAAGTGGCCATTCGACCAATTATGGGAAAATGGGGAGGAGGGTTCAATAAATTCAAAGATGGTTATTTTCATGCATAATAACATATTTATAACTCACATTAACCACTTGTTTGGCCAAAATCATAACCTATGCTTCAATTCTCAAAGTAGGCATATTTGGTTACTATCTCCATTTCCATCACTTTCCTTTGATGCTACATATACAAATTAGTATGGTTTAAACTCTATTTGACATGAAAATTTATATGTTAAGCTTAAATGGAATTATACATATCTAATTCAAATGTTAGAGTTTTACATAAATAAAACCTAGATGTAGTTCTTTCTTTAATCACTTATATACTTTAACTTTCAAAATTTCTCTTCAAATATCAACATTTAAACTATAAGAATCACATAGAAATCAAAATAAGTAATTTACCTCAACTTTGGTGGAAAACTCTAATTTGTCCAACCTTTAACTCCTAGCTTCCTTTTAATTTTTGGTATTCATTTTAGTTTAGTTTTGGTTATTTTAATTGGTAAAGTAGCATAAATTTCATAAGATGAAAAGTTGGTTTTGGTGAAAGTTGGAATTGAGATTTGGTTGGTTGAAGAAAAATTGAAGAAGAGGAGGAAGGGGTATTCAACCACTTTGGATGAAAGGAAGAAATGTGTGAATTTTCTAAGTATAGGGTTTGAAGATATTTAGGTAAGTTTTAGGAATTTTCACATTGGTCTCTCAAGTTATTCTTATCTATACATTGACCCCACATCTTTTATATATTTATAATTTTGCCCCTTTTTGTTTACAACACTAATAGTTTACATATTTCCCATTATACATTTAATTACGATTCCAATGATATTTATGTGTAATTCTATTTTTAACAAAGTATTAAGGATTATTAGTTGAAGTTTTGATTTTTTAATCACATATATGTAACTTATATACTAAAATAAAAATAGTTCTCCTATTGATGCACATATTATAGTCCCAAGTGTAAATATGAAATTTTCTAGGGTGTTACACTCTACCCTCCTTTAATAAAATTCGTCATCGAATTTTAACTACACATACCTCAATTATGAAATAATTGTAGATACTTAATTCGCATATCATGCTCACTTCCCACGTACACTCTTATATTGTGTGATTTTTCTATAAAAATTTAACTATTGGGATTTCTTTGTTCTGTAACTGTCTAACTTGATGATCAACAATCTTATTTGGCATTTCTTCATAAGTCAAGTCTTTATCTATCTCAATGGCTTGTGGTTGGAGAATATGTGATGGATCCAACACATATTTACGTAGCATTGATATATAGAAAATGTGATGCACGTGGCTCAAATTAGGTGGGAGTGCTAATCGATAGGACACATTACCGACTTTATCCAACACTTTAAATGGTCCGATATACCTTGGTAAAAGTTTTCTTTTCTTGCCAAACTGCACTACGCCTTTCATTAGTGATATTTTAAGGAATATATGATGGCCCACTGAAAAATGCACATCTCGCCACTTAGGATCGGTGTAGGAACTTTCTTTAATAATATGAACTTTCTCTATTGTTTCTCTAATCAAGTTAGGGCATTCTAGGTGCTTTTCCCCCTAGTTCTATCCAATAAATCGGTGATCTATATTTCCTACCATATAGAGCCTCGTATGGTGCCATACCGATGGAAGAATGATAACTATTATTTTAAGCAAACATGATCGAAGGAAAGTATCAATCCCAATTTCCACCGAAGTCAAGTACATATAAGCGAAGCATATCTTTCAATATTTGAATGGTACGTTCTGTCTGCCTATTAGTTTATGGATGAAAGGTTGTGCTGAAATACAATTGAGTTCCTAACACTTTTTGGAACTTTTTCTAGAATCAATAAGTGAATTGAGTTCCCCGATATGATATAATGGTCAGTGGTACACCATATAGTCGTTCTATTTTATCAACATATAATTGACCATACTGAGCTGCTGAATAACTTGTTTTCACATCTAGAAAATGAGACAATTTAGTTAACCGATCAATAATCACCCAAATAGAATCATAATCTCATGGTGACCTCAGTAGGCCCACTATAAAATTCATAGTCACTTGTTCCCATTTTCATTCTGGTAACTCTATTTCTTGTAGCAATCCTGATGGCTTATGATGTTCAAATTTCACCTGTTGACATGCTAGACAGGTGGATACAAACTTAGCTACTTCTCGCTTTGTATTCGGCCACCAGTAGTACTCCTTTATACCATGATACATTTTGGCACATAATGCATCTCTTTCATTATTCGCTCTCTAAAACTGTATATTTCTAGTACACATAAACTTTGCCCACATTTTCGTACTCCCTTATCAAATGTGAAATCAAGAGCTTTCCCAACTTATACATCTTCCTTTAGCTTGACTAATTGAGGATCTTTATCCTGCACAACTTTAATCTCCTCAATTAATATTAGGTTCATATGGAATTGAGCTATTAAAGCCTGATTTTGATCATATGTTCCCATCTCTAGTTGAACTCCCATATCAAGTAACTTTTTCATCTTCTTTATTATAGGTCTTTCTGATGTAGCAATGTGTGTTAGGTTGCCCATTGATTTTCTACTTAATGCATCATCCACGGCATTAGCTTGTCCCAAATGGTAACAATATCTGACAATCATAATCTTTTAATAATTCAACCTATCTCCGTTGGCGAAGGTTCAAATCCTTCTGTTGTAGGATATATTGCAGGCTCTTGTGATCAATATATATCTCACATTTTTCACCATACTTTGCCTCCATATTTTGAGCGCAAATACTATAGCAGCCATCTCCAAATCATGGGTTGAATAATTTTGTTCATGCTTATTCAACTGCCGAGAAGTTTAAGCAATTATCCATCCATTATATATCAAAACATAACCTAATCCAACCCTAAATGCATCTCAATATATTGAAAATCCACCGGTTTTCGATGGTAAAGCCAACACAGGTGTTTTAGTGAGACATGCCTTCAATATTTGGAAACTCTTCTCACATTCATTAGTCCACTGAACTTTCTCTACCTTTCTTGTCGATTTAGTCAATGGAGCTATTATTTTAGAGAACTCTTTAATAAATCTTTTGTAGTACCTAGCCATACCCAGGAAACTTCGTACTTCCATGACATTAGTAGGTTGTGGCCAATTAACTACCACTTCTACTTGGATCTACCTTGATGCCATCTTTACTCACCACATGCCTGAGGAAGCATACTTCAGTGAGCCTGAATTCACATTTCAATAATTTGGCATACAGTTTTTGCTCTTATAATGTCTGCAGTACTATCCGTAAATGCTCTTCATATTCTTCCTTACTTTTGGAATAGATAAGTATATCATCAATGAATATAATAATAAACTTGTCTAAGTATGGTTTGAATACATGATTTATCAAATCCATGAAAGTAGCTGGGGCATTGGTTAATTCGAATGGCAATACCAAAAACTCATAATGACTGTATCGGGTTCTAAATGTAGTCTTTGGCATATCTTCTTTCCAAAAGCATAGCTGATGGTACCTTGATCTAAGATCAATTTTAGAAAAATAACTGGCTCCCTGCAACTGATCAAATAAATCATCATTCTAGGGAAATGAATATTTATTCTTAATGGTCACCTTATTCAACTATCGGTAATCTCTACACATCTGTAAGAAACCATCCTTCTTCTTAACAAATAATATTGATGCGTCCCAAAGTGAACTGCTTGGTCTAATAAACTCCTTATCTAGCAACTCTTGCAGTTTCACTTTCAATTCCTTTAATTCAGTAGAAGCCATTCGATAAGGTGGAATTGAAATAGGATCGGTACCTGGATAGATGTCTATCTCAAATTCAATCTCCCTTTCTGGTAGCAATCCAAGCAAATCTTTAGGAAAAACAACTAGAAACTCATTAACAAAAGGAATATGATCTAACCCCTTGGAGTTGATTAAGTATCTACTACATTCGCCAAGTATACTATATAGCCCTTCCGATGAAGTCTTCTTACTCCAATAGCCGATATTAATCTAGTTCTGATGTGACTTCTGTCACCCTAACACACAAATTTAACTTGCCTTTCTAGTTAGAGTTCTATTTTCTTCCTATGACAATCAATAACAGCATAATGATTGGTTAGCCAATCCATCCCTAAAATCACATCAAGTTCTAATACCGGTAATTCTGCTAAGTCCACACTTTATAACCCACTTTATAACCCATATATACATATTTCACTTCTATGCTCTCACCCAAGTGTAACACCCCAAATTTTTTGATAATTATAAATAGGACCCTATAATTAGTATAATTGACTTTATAGTCCTTAATTAGATCGTTAGACGTAAAATAACAATTTAGTATCCAAAATAAACAGTTAAAAATAAAATAACAATTTCATACCTAAAATTAAAATTTTACACCTAAAATAGCTAATTAAACACATACTTTTACCAAATTAATTATGAGACCTAAAATTTATATGACAAATAAATTATGGAAACTAGTAGTACCTAAGATGAATTTTAGGGTCAAAGTATAAAAATTAAAAAATTTGGGATTAATTTATAAATAAAGAAAGTTGAGGGGCTAAATTATAAATATCAAAAATTCAAAAATATTCAAATAATTCTAGAGAATTCTATTTTTGGCCTAAAATTTCTTCTTTTTCTCCTTGGGTGGCCGAACCACCTTATTCACTCTCTCACCTCCATTTTCTTCTTCTTCATCTAAAATTCTTCCATTCAAATCTCATCTAACCTAAACTTAATTAATTTTACCCCTTAAATTAAGCCTAAACACCTGAAAACTATAAAAATTCTTACCAAATATCTAGGGAAAAACTAAAATTTCCAAAGAAGAGCAAAGTTGAAAAATTGAAGAATTTGAAATAATTAATCTAAACTTGCTTCTATTTCATTTGAAATGATTAGAATAATGAATATAAATATTTAATTAAGCAAATAAAAGCATGTGTTAAGTTGTTGATAGAAAACTCACTAGGTTAGGGTTATATCAAAATTCAAAAATTCAAAGAGTTGGGTTTAATTCTAAATAAGCCTAAATTATGTATTTTTAATCTAAATTAAGTCTAAATCATGTGAATTGAATATTGTAGAATCAAAGGAAATTGAAAGTTGTCACGACCCGTCTCCGGATTGCGACGGTCCTAGGGTGAAGGAGATACCGAGGTGACCAGCACCCGTAGAACCCATCAATCTCATCAATACAATAACAATATTGCAGCGGAAATATCTATACCCACCATCAATCACATAATAGTATATAACCATACACTACACATATGCACTATTTATTCTGTCACTTTTTGTAAATACTATAATCATATCATTAATAATCTCCAATATTCCCATACATACTTGTTCATACACTAACTATACCATACATAACCCATGGAGCAGCTAGGATATGAACATACAAAATACAAAATATTTAGTGTTAAATAATTACACTATCTGTACACTACTGCAGAATCCACAGAGAGTCAAAATGTTGGGATATCTGCCTCCTACTCTGCACCTGAGAGGGTAAACAGTGAAAGAGTGAGTATATTTGATACTCAGTGAATCTAATATGCATCGACCAATAAAATAGATAATGGAATATCAAAAAGCAATAGGCAGATGAAATAAATGAATCAATCTGCTCAGAATCTTTGTAATATAAAATCAAGTACAGAATATGACTGTAAGTAAACAATCACATCAATGGAATGTATATCACATGGATAAGATGGAAGTGACAGATATAGAGCCAGTGAATGCATAGAAATGTGTCAAGCACAAATCACTCATATAAATAAACATAAGACGGATAAGGTCTTATGACTAGGACATCCCTTCCGAGTACAGGGTATTAAACAATATACATTGTGCACAAAGCCTACAGTATGTACTCATTACCCTATCGGAATGGCAACTCTGTCAAATCACCTCAGAATTAATAGAATAAAAAAAACACATCAATAGACACCATTTCAAAATAATAGCATCGGCAAGTGTCAATAACTCATCATCAATCAATTGAATGAGCAATAGAGTCAATAAGATATCATTCACAATCAATTATATGATGATCAAAAGTCTAGCAACTAATAATAGGAATAAACATAAATTGGTCATTTACGGCCAAAAAGTTGACGCACTTGGCATGCCATTATCAATGGCGACGATGGCATTCAAATGGTTGGCCTATGGATTTTTAGGCTAGGCATTTTATCGAATACTTTGTATGCAATATTCAATAGACATTTTGTCATGGTTTTGGTGCAACATTGACATTGCCCCAATTATCAACAAACATACACAATGTAAGCAATTCCATTGGAATTATATACTACTCAATAAACATCAACAAAATGAATCAATTAGGCAAGGAAAAACAATCCAAAAACCATGAACACAATAAGGCAAATTACCCGAATTAGGGTTCGACCACTTTTGGCTTTTCACTCAAGGATTCCAATTGGCATTTTAACATAATAGGCATGACAAATGATGCATAAAAGATTCACCTAGCACTCCAAATCACCAAGAAAAATTACTTTGCCACAAAATTCTTCGAATTCCTCAAAGTAGGCAAATTTGGCAATTTTCTTCAACAGAATTTTCTATAATAAACTAACCATCAATTATTCACCAATAAACATTCAATTAACTTATTATATACTCAATTTACACATTCTAATCCATTTGCACAAAATCACTTTATACAATTTAGGTTTAGGGTTTGAAAATTGGGCAAAAATATAATATTTATCAATTGATGCAATTAAACCAATTACCTAATCTAACTAACATCAATTAACCCTAAATCAAACATAAAATCAACCAAAACAAAATTTTACCTCAAATGCTTGAAATGGACGAAATCCACAATGACTTTGTTCTTGAACATTTCTTGATTTCTATGGATGGAATTTGATGGAGGATAGATTATTTGGTGTTTAAATCAAGTTTTCAATAATTTTCCTTAACAAAATGGAAGAAAAATAAATTGGAAATGAAGAACAAAAGCTACGGATGGAAGAAGAAAGAAATGGACAAAAATTTGCTAAGTGTGGCTTATATAGTAAGTCACATTCAGCAAATTTTTATTTAGTCCTCAAACTTCCCTTAAATTGTGCTTTTACCACATTTTCCTTCGGTTATTTATTCTGATAATTCTGTCGGGATTTGGATTTCAAAGTGAACATTAAAATATCTTATTTTTATTAATACTTATTAATAAAAATAGTTTCAGAGCTGTTCTGAAACTCAGACTGTCGAAATTTCACTATACCCCTAAAGTTCCATTTATTTACGTTTTTGCCATCGCTTACTTTATCAGTGTTCCTAAACATTTTTCTCCTCTTTCTTTTTACTATATTTACACATGCATACACATAATCATTTACCCTTTGGTCAAAATCAGAAATTTATCTGTCGACTGGGCTGTTATTTTTGTGGCAGCGATATCGACACCGACATTTTCCGAAAAAGTTTCTCGTTTTCGCTCTAACTGAGTTTTCAAAATTATCATAAGTCATTTGATAATTTCAAACCATATCCTGAGAACTTTATTCACAAAAATATGTTATGCTTTTATAGGGTATTACATTCTACCCTCCTTCAAATAAATTCGTTCTCGAATTTAAATACACATATACATATATACATCAATGATCGAACATGAATGGATACTTGTCCCTCATGTCCTGCTTGCTTTCCCATGTGCACTCTTCCATCAGCTAATTCCTCCATAGCACTTTAACCATTGAGATTTCTCTATTCCTCAGTTGCCTGACTTGTCGGTCTACTATTTCCACTGGTAGCTCCTCAAATGACAAGTCTTCATTAACCCCAATATCTTGTACCTCCAATACATGCGATGGATCAGACACATATTTTCTCAGCATAGAAATATGTAACACTGGATGAACATGGCTCAAATTTGGTGGAAGAGCCAATCTGTAAGCCACATTGCTAATCTTATCAAGTATCTCAAATGGCCCTAGAAATATTGGTGACAGCTTCCCTTTCTTCCTAAATTTCATAACACCTCTCATTGGTGAGATTTTAAGAAAGACATGGTCACCAATTGCAAAATGCACATCCTTTCGCTTCGGATCAACATAACTCTTTTTTCTGCTAAAAGCGGTCTTCATCTGATCTTTAATAATAGGAACCTTTTCCATCGTTCCCTTTATCAATTATGGTCCTTCTATCTGTTTCTCTATGGTTCCACCCAATAAACTGGAGATCTGCAATTCCTACCATACAGTGCTTCATATGGAGCCATTCCAATAGAAGAATGGTAACTATTGTTATAGGAGAATTCAATCAGTGGAAGATACCGATCCTAGTTACCTTTGACATCCAGAACATATAGTCTCAACATATCCTCTAAAGTATGGATTGTCCTCTTTGACTATCCATCGGTCTGTGGATGGAAAGTTGTATTGAACCTTAACTGGGTAGCCATAGCTTCCTGGAACTTCTGCCAAAATCAGGAGGTAAACTGCATACCCCTATCAGATATAATCATCACTAGCACTCTATAAAGTCTTACAATCTTATCCACATATAACTGTGCATACTGAACTGCAGAGTAAGTCGTCTTCACTTTAAGGAAATGAGCAGATTTTGCCAATCGATCTACAATAACCCATATGGAGTCATAACCCCATGTAGTCCTCGGTAAACCGACTACAAAATCTATAGTAATCTGCTCTCATTTCTACTATGGAAACTCAATCTCCTGAAGCAAGCCAGATGGCTTCTGATGCTTAAATTTAACCTGCTGACAGGCTAAACATGTAGAGACAAACCGAGCTACATCTCTCTTCATACCAAACCACCAATACACATCTCTCAGATTATGGTACATCTTGGTAATCCCATGATGTACACTATTTGATGAATAGTGAGACTTTCTCATAATCTGGTCTCGTTGCCCATCAATGTCGAGTACACATATCTGTTTACCACATTTTAATACATCTTTCTCTACTGTGAACTCTGATGCCTTACCATTCAGAACATCACCCTTTAGCTTCAATAGATATGGATCCCTGTCCTGTGCCATCTTAATATCATCAATCAATAGTGGCTTATTCAAAAACTGGGCTATCAGAGCTTGGTTTTGATCCAGGGATCCCAAATCCAACTCTGCACCCATAACAGCTAACTCCCACATCTGACGAATAAAAGGTCTCCTGACAAATGAGATGTGAGCTAGGCTGCCCATAAATTTATGGCTCAGTGCATCAGCTACTACATTAGCTTTGCCTGGATGGTAAATGATCTCACAATCATAATCCTTTAGCAATTCAACCCATCTGCACTGTCGGAGGTTCATATCTTTCTACTAAAGTATATACTGAAAACTCTTATGAACAATATAAATCTCGCATCTAGACCCATACAAATAATGCCTTCATATCTTCAATGCAAACACTATAGCTGCCATCTCTAAATCATGTGTCAAATAGTTTCCCTCATGCTTTTTTAACTGTCGAGAAGCATAGGTAATCACTCTCCGAAGCTGCATCAAAACACATCCCAATCTAATTCGAGAAGCATCACAATACACTTTAAACTTCTCATCCTCTGATGGCAATCCTAACACTGGAGCACTTGTGAGGCAAGACTTCAAAGTCTGAAAACTGCTCTCACACTCATCAGTCCACAAATATCTCTCCTGCTTCCGAGTTAACCTAGTCAATGGAGCAATAATTCTGGAGAAATCCTTTACAAATATCTTGTAGTATCCTGCCAGACTAAGAAAACTATGGATCTGTGAAACACTAGAAGGCTGAGGCCAATTTGCAACTGCTTCAACCTTCTGAGGATCTACCATAATACCCTCCTCACTAATCACATGGCTAAGGAAACACACTTTTGTTAGCCAAAACTGACATTTAGACAACTTAGTATACAACTTATGCTCTCGAAGTGTCTACAATACAATCCTCAGATACTCTGTATGCTCCTCCTCACTCCTAGAATAGATAAGAATGTGATCAATGAACACTATGACAAACTTATCCAAGAATGGCCTGAACACCCTATTCACCAAGTCCATAAATGTAGCAGGTGTATTAGTCAACCCGAATGGCAATACTAGAAACTCATAATGTCCATACCAAGTCCTAAAAGCAGTCTTGGGTACATCACCCTTCTTGATTCTCAATTGGTGATACCTAGATCTCAAGTCAATCTTATATGAATGATTGACACCCTGTAATTGATCAAACAGATCATCAATCCGTGGCAACATATATTTATTCTTCATTGTCATCTTGTTCAGCTGTCTATAATCAATACACATTCTCAGAGAGCTATCCTTCTTCTCTACAAACAATATTGGAGCACCCCACAGAGAACTACTCGGTCTAATAAATCCTCTATCCAATAACTCCTGCAATTGCACCTTTAATTCTTTCAACTCTACTGGTGCCATTCTGTACGGAGAAATGGATATCGGATCGGTGCCTGAATACACCTCAATCTCAAACTCTATCTCCCTATCTAGGGGCAATCTTGGTAATTCTTCAGGAAAGACATCAGAGAATTTCCGAACTACTGATATCTAATCAATATCTACAGAAATCTTCTGCACATCAATCACATGGGCCAGGTATGCTGAACAACCTTTCCCTATCATCCTTCTAGACTAGATAGCAGAAACAAAACTGATTCCGAATTCCCGTTGATCACCTAGGAATTCAAATTCAGGCTGCCCCTCAGGCTGGAATTTGACCCTCTTTCTATAACAATCAATAACTGCACTGTGTGTCATTAGCCAATCCATACCAAGGATCACATCAAGCTCTAACACAGATAGTTCAATCAAATCAACAAGCAGAATATTATCATCTATCTCAATCACATAAGTAGGATAATAATAATCCACTTTTACACTCTCTCCCATAAGTGTAGTTATCAATAGAGGCACATTCAATAACTGTCTATCTCTATTTAACTTGGGTACAAACTGTAGTGATACAAATGAGTGTGTAGCACCAGAGTCAAATAAAGCATCGGCAATCTCATTCTGTATCAAAATAGTACCTGTGATCACATTGTCAGATCCCTGTGCCTCCTGAGCGTTCACTGTAAACACTCACCCCTGGCCTCTGCCTGTTGGGGCCTAACCGCTGCTAGATGCCTATCCTCTGCCTCTGCCCCTACCAGGAGCCTCTCTAGAAACATTCTGACTCATCTGAATAGTGGGTTGAGAAGCTATAGTAGATGGCTGATGATCACCCCATAAGGGACATCTGCTAATAAAATGACCATATTGCCCATATTTCAGGCAAGCACCTGACTGTCTATGACATTCCCCTCCATGCCTTCTGCCACAAAAATCACAAGTAGTCACAATAAGCATCTGTGCAGTAGGTCTAGAGGAACCTTGAGAATAAGAAGGTGCAGACTGCACTAAAGGTCCTCTACTATGTGTGGTCTCTGATCAAACCTAGGCACTGGCTCAATCTGTCTAGGCTGGGAGTTGCTCTCCCTTCGCCTACTCTGTGATCCAGGTCCTCCCTTTCTCTTCTGATCCCTCTTCTCTCTCTCTGACTTGTATTTCTCTTCCATCTGATTAGTTTTATCAATAATGGTAGTCAGAGATGTGAACTCTGTAGCTAGAAGGGCATTATGTAGTGAAGCATGCAAACCCCTCCTAAACTTGGCAATTAAATCTTCCTCAGTAGGAGCAATCTGAGTCCCCTCCTGAACTTGGCAATCAAATCTTCCTCAGTAGGAGCAATCTGAGTAGCATACCTACTCAATCTGATAAACTCCTCAACATAGTCCTCAACTGATCTACCACTCTGCTCTAGCTGCTCAAATTGTATCAAATTCTTGATCTTAACCCCTTCTGTCAGGAACTCATCAATCAGTCCCTGTCTAAACTCAGCCCAAATAGGAGGATGCTCTCCATATAGTCTAGGCTCCATCCTTTAAGAAAACCAAGTCCAGGATTCCCCCTTCAGCAATAAACCCACTAGCTCAATTGCTCAGATATCAGTACAAGATAGTTTCCTAACTACCATCTCCACCTGTTCAAGGAAATCATTAGGCTCATCGCCTCTATCACCTCTAAACTTAGGCAGGTTCAGTTCAAAAAGCTAAACATAGAAACTCCGCCCTCATCAATAACTCAGCGGGCTCCCTATACAATAGGCTCTCTAAGAACCACAGCTAGCTGTACAGAAACTAGAGCATACTGCAGCAGGTGCAACAAGGGGTGGCACTGCTGCAGGCACTGGAGGTGGTAGTACATTCTGTTGTTCCCTCCTCAAATCTGCTAGTTCCCTATGCAAATCCATCACTCCCCTCATCCATCTCTATCCTCCAGGGGTCATCAGTCCTCTTTGTATCCCATGTAGTCCGTCAAGATTTAGACGGTCCCTCAAAAACAGAAACTTCTCTGACCAGGGACTCATTAGAGGCTACCTCTGCCTCTCTGGGATCCCTATCTCTATCGTCAGACATCTTAGTAAGACTATTTAAAAAACAGAACACATATTCAGTATATTACAAAAATGCAGAATACTTATATACATTTGACGAATGCAACAAAAGACAATATAAGAATTCCTATGCTCCATGACCCTTAACTCTACCCATTATGTACTTAGTTACAATTCCTCTATAACCTATGCTCTGATATTTATAACCCAGAGCTCTGATATCTGTAACCTATGCTCTGATATCGGCAACCTAGCACTTTGATATTGGCAACCTAGGACTTTGATATTGGCAACCTAGTGCTCTGATACTACCTCTGTCACGACTCATTTCCGGATTGCGACTGTCCTAGGGTGCGGGAGATGCCGAGGCAACTAGCACCTGTAGAACTCATCAATCTCATCAATATTATAATAATATTGCAGTGAAAATATCTATACCCATCATCAATTACATAACAGTATATAACCATACACTACACATATGCACTATTCATTCTGTCACTTTCTGTAAATACTATAATCATATCATTAATAATCTCCAATATTCCCATATATATATGTTCATACACTAACTATACCATAAATAATTCATGGAGCAGCTATGATATGAACATATAAAATATTCAGTGTTAAATAATTACACTGTCTGTACACTACTGCAGAATCCATAGAGGGTCAAAATGCTGGGATATCTGCCTCTTACTCTACACCTGAGAGGGTAAATAGTGAGAGAGTGAGTATATATGATACTCAGTGAATCTAATATGCATCGACCAATAAAATAGGTAATGGAATATCAATAAGTAATAGGCAGATGAAATATATGAATCAATCTGCTCATAATCTCTATAATACAAAATCCAGTACAAAATATGACTGTAAGTAAACAATCACATCGATGGAATGTATATCACATGGATAAGATGGAAGTGATAGATATAGAGCCAGAGAACGCATAGAAATGTGTCAAGCACAAATCACTCATATAAATAAACATAAGACGGATAAGGTCTTATGACTAGGACATCCCTTCCTAGTACAGGGTATCAAACAATATACATTGTGCACAAAGCCGACAGTATGTACATACTACCCTGTCGGAATGGCAGCTCTATCAAATCATCTTGGAATCAATAGTATAAAAAAAAACATCAATAGACACCATTTCAAAATAATGGCATCGGCAAGTATAAATAACTCATCATCAATCAATTGATTGAGCAATAGAGTCAATAAGACATCATTAATAATTGATTATATGATGACCAAAGGTCTAGCAACCAATAATAGGAACAAACATAAATTGGTCATTTACGGCCAAAAATTTGACGCAATTGGCATGCCATTATCAGTGGCGACGATGGCATTCAATTGGTTGGCCTATGAATTTTTGAGCTAGGCATTTTATCGAACATTTTGTGTGTAATATTCAATAGATATTTTGGCATGGTTTTGGTGCAACATTGGCATTTCCCCAATTATCAACAAACACACACAATGTAAGCAATTCCATAGGCATTATATACTACTCAATAAACAACATCAAAATGAATCAATTAGGCAAGGAAAAATAAGCTAAAAACCAAAAACACAATAAGGCAAATTACCCTAATTAGGGTTTAGCCACTTTTGGCTTTTCACTCAAGGATTTCAATTGGCATTTTAACATAATAGGCATGACAAATGATGCATAAAAGACTCACCTAGCACTCCAAATCACCAAGCAAAATTGCTTTGCCACCAAATTCTTCAAATTCCTCAAAGTAGGCAAATTTGGCAATTTTCTTCAACCGAATTTTCTACAATAAACCAACCATCAATTATTCACCAATAAATATCCAATTAACAGTCACGACCCGTTCCCGCAGTCGGATCGCGACGGTCCTAGGGCACGGGAGATGCCAATGGCGACCGGCACCCGTAGAACCTAGTATCAATCACATTCACAATATACATATATATTTATCGCAGCGGAATAAAACTTATCCATCATCTGTTACATATGACATATCTATGCATATATATATATCCATCATTCATAAAACACTGTTCATTCTGAAATACTATCTCGTATATCCTCATAAACATATATATAT